>JAFFSR010000282.1:5897500-6200000 GCA_017163975.1 Anastatus disparis
TGCTGCCTCAATTTTCAACTGAAGGATTATAAATTAAGGATATTTTGGATTGAATTGCGGAAATAAAATAAATGATTAAAGAATTACAATCAACAAATCAATAAATTCAATTATTAATAGTTAAAAAAAATGTTACCATGTCAGTGAGTTTTTTCAACAGGGTTATACATAAATTAAATTAATTAAAATTAATATTTCCAATCAATCATATACCTATTTTTTTATTAAAAGATATATTTTTACAAAATATGTAACAGTAAAAGAGTAGTTCACAGAAAAAAAATTGTACTTCGTTAAAAAATTTTATAAATTATAAAAACACAAGTTTTTTAAACTTCATAAAATAATGAATAGCGTACTGTACATATTGTTCTTGTAGCAAAAATTCTACATGTAAAAAATGTAATAAGATTAAAATACAAATAACGATTAATTAAACGTATTTATAAATTATAACATAAATTTAGCAATTAAAATAAAATTTTAGGAAATCCTATTCTAATCTCTGCTGCACTGTAACAATAGTCTCATTCTAATATGAAAAATTGAAAAAAATTATAAAACTTATTCTTTTTCATAACTTTGGCATGAAAATTGCATGAAATAAGCAACAAAATGTTTTTTATTTAAAAAATAGACTTTTCATATTTTGGAAATTATATCATACAAATTTTCCTGGACATTTTCCGACTTCACCCCCTTTAAATTAATGTTTAGTGACAAAATATATAAAAAAAATTTTTGGAACTGTGGACTTTAATGTTACTATAGCAATCTCCTCTATTTCCCGACCTGACTTTTTCATGTGAGCACCGTTGCGCGGTACTCTCTTAATAAGCGGTTCAATTCTTCGTGAGAAATTAAAGGAAGACCGCAACCAGCCTAAACCATTCTTTTTTTATCAACAGTTGGTAGATTAAAGAATAATTTTAGTTAATTAAAATGTAAAAATTCTTAGTTATATTGGTCACCAATGATTGGTGCACTGAAATAAAAAAAATCATTAAAAATGGCAAAATGAGTTTTTTTTATATTTATGATGTTTTTACAGAGAAATGGTGCAATGTACCGCAAAATTGATAAGAATATTTTCGACTTAATATTTGATGAAAAACACGAAAAATTATGTTTTTTGCGAAAAATTAACAACCAGAAAATTTACTTTAGAGATTTTTCTAACTATTTTCCAGCTATCCACCCTCGAAATTTGTGTTCAAGGCACCAAAATACATAGGAAAAACTTTGGTGGATCCGTGGATCTCCATCGGCTACGGAAACTCTACTAGCTACCTATATTAGTTATAAATGTCCTCCGTATTCAGGTGAAATACCCCGGTTGAAATGTACATTAAGGTTTGGAAAGATCCTGATGTAAAAAAACCTTTCTAATTTTTTGCGGTTTTTGGTACCAGTCCATAATACAACTTTGCGAACTCTTATGAAAAAAATTGTCATGATTGTCGTCGATACCTTTTTTGATTCATTAAGTTTTACTAAGGAATAGTAATCTTAATTTTATCGTATTCACAATTAATGAACAATTAAGATCGCTTTAGAGTTGAACAGCACTGTAAAGTTTTCAGGAGAAACCTTCTAGATTGTATTTTAAAAAATTCTTCAGAAATATTTTTTACGTTTTATCATCGTATGAATATATTTATTAAATTATTGGTAAATAAATGATTATAAATCTATGAGATCATTTAAGAATACGGATGAATCTTTATATTTTCTGTATATTGATTGAAAGGTTAATGAAACTTCACGAACTCTATGGAAGTAAATCGAGATGAATTATTACAATCTTGTTAAGAGTTTAATAGCTGTTAAAGATCCTTAAGAGGAGGTCAAGTATATATGTCCTATTTTAATCAAAAGATTGATTTTTTTACAAAAACTAATAATTTTAGCAAAAAATAAAGAAAAAGCCCCATCTTGTATCATAAAAAGCAATATTTTCTTTGATTAGGAAAAAATTTTTTTATCGATTCGTTTTAAAAAAAACCTTGAAAAACATAGAATATTGAGGTTTGGATGGACAATTCAGTTTTTCAAAGTTTTCTTTGAAACGAAGCGATAAAAATAATTTTTTTCTCATAAGAGAAAATATTGCTTTTTATTATACGAGATGGGGCTTTCTTCTTATTTTTTGCTACAATTATAAGGTTTTGCAGAAAATTGAATTTTTTTATTATAAAAGGATAGAGATATACGACCTGCTATTAATAAAATACCGTGAAAATTATTTATGATTCTCAGTAACGATTTTGAAGTTATAAAAAAATATACGCATTATTAAATTTTTTTAACTCTTGAAATCGTTAAGCATACCATGGAATTGTTCGATAGTGGAAATAAAGCCATTTTACACGACTAAACTATAAATTTTTTTTGTGAATAAATACAATAAATCGCACTGATTTATTAATACTAGGCAACTTTTCAGTTTATTAATAAGTTAATTTAATTAATACTATGATATGCCCTTCAAAAATCACTATTCAATATATTAGAAATTCATAAAAAATCTGAAGAAGTCATAATAATATTTTTTGATGTATGGGGATATCCACAAAACTTTTAATTCTCTAGTAACAGGTCATATTACAGCTGTTACTGGGTAACCGCATGATGCGCATTATTTAAACTAGGTTCAAATCTTTTGTGCTATCCTGTAACTCTATTTCTGATGTATTTTGTAAATGTTTAACAAACGGCGCAGTAGATATTTCTATGAAACATTCATTTTTACACATAAAAAATTACCGTAATTTATCTTATGTGTAAATTTACTTTTTATAGAATTATCTGCTGCGCCGTTTATGGCACATTTACATAATACATCAGAAATAGAGTTACAGGATAGCACAAAAGATTATAACCTAGTTTAAATAATGACCTGTTACTAGAGAATTTAAAGTTGGGTGGATATCCCCATATAATACCATGGTGGTACACATGAAATTGGAAAGGTTCCAAAAATATATAAATTACAATAACTTTTCTGATGAGGATATATTATTCAGATTAATATTATTTTTAAAATTAGATAACATTATTTTTATTTTTAAGAGCATGACGAAGCTTCCAGTCTTCTAATAATATTTCCAATCCTAAGTTATAAATAAACAATGCGTTTAATAACATTTTTTTGCGACAAAGAAAAAATTTGTAAGATTCACCTCGAGTGCGGACAACTCAAGAAACCCACGAAAATACTACATAAAAAGTAATAATACAAACTTTCAATATAACGTATTTTAAGATTAGGTTTGTCGAGCTTGATATAATTTCCAATCCAAGTTCATAAAAAATTTACAAGTTTAAATGATTTTTTATTTTAACAAAAATTATTGTATTAACATAGCTTTAGTGTGGACAAGTCATTATATTTGTTTTTCTCATCCGTGCTGAGTAAGTGGCCTATAGCACATGCGTTTTCGGGGTAGTAAGTAGCTAATAGCGCGCGCTGCGTGTGTTGTTTTTTGAGGGCGTGTGTTTTACAGCTATGTATAATATTATTTTGTATTAAATTACGTAAATACGTTACATTCTGTAAAATAATGTCACGCAAAAGCGTTAATTAATGTAAAATCGCAAAGGTTTATACAAGCGCAGCGTCCTCATACTGTATCTCATCGACTATGTGATGAATTTTACGCTCTATCTCGCTTTAACCTCTGACAAAGTAAATTGTATCATCTATTCTTGTATTATTTTTACATCAACGAAATCGTAATTATTCCGTATGTACGTGAAATTGGTGAATTAAAAGTATGTAATTTAATTACAAATAATAGTACCAAAAAGTATTGAAATATACTATTGCGAGTCAGTCGTACGGCAGATATGAAAGAGAGAGAGTCTCGGGCAATGGCGCTACTCGCTACGCTCGTGCGCCAACTTGCCCTCGTGCGCAATAGTTAACTAAACCTTACTCGTTACACAATATACTATTAATTTACAAATTTAAAATGATATTAATGAAATAAAAAAAGCAAAACTCGATTGCTGCAGTTCCAACATCGGATAAATATTACGGAAAGAAACATAATGAATCACCCAAATTCACAATTTTATAAATTACAACTGAATCACTGGAAAAATAGTTGCATACAATAGACTTTTCCAAATTTTGTGAGTAACGGCTTATAATTGAAATTTCAATGTCGGAACGATTCGGAAAACTTGAAAAATTTATCAATTTTCATTTCATAATAGTTCTTAAGAGCATGACGAAGCTGTCCGCCTTCTAATAATATTTCCAATCTTAACTTATGAATAAACGATGCATTTAATCGAGGTTCTTTGCTACAAAGAAAAAATTTGTAAGATTAAACTCTAGTGCGGGCAACTCAAGAAATCCACTAAAATATTATATATACAAAGTTATAATAAAAACTTTCAATATGTCGTATTTTAAGGTTAGGTTTGTCGAGTTTGATATCTAATTTCCAATCCAAGCTCATAAAAAAATAACAAGTCCAAATGATTTTTTATTTTAACAAAAATTATTGTATAAATATAACTTTAGTGCGGGCAAGTCATTATATTTGTTTAATTTAAGAATTTAAAAAGATATTGATAAAATAAAAAAAGCAAAACTCGATTGCTGCAGCTTCGACATGCCGTTAAACATTCTTTAAAGACCGGAAAAATATTTGTTCCGATTCTTTCAGAAATTTTCGGGTCATTTTAACGAGGATATAACTGATGATGATGTAACAAAATTCAACTGCAATAATCACAAATTTTCCAATCGAAAACGTTTTCAGAAATAATTTCCATAACTTTATAATTTCCGCGAAAATAATCATAATCTTCATAATTCTGCAAAAATGACGATTTATATTGACTTTTTCATAAATTTAAGTAACTTATAGAAATTTTCTCAAATTCAATTTACTTGTTTTTGTCATAAAAAACGAAAGATAATTAGTCTTAAAGCAGACTTAACGTAGGTAAATATTATTTTTTCAGATACGCTTTTCTTATATTCGCCTTCATGTCTGTTTGATTGTTTGTCTGTCTGTAATCAAATCTTGCACGCTCGATTTCAGGCACTTTTTGACAGATATAAATTCTGACAATTGGCATGGACTTTAGTTTTGGATGACAATACTATAATCAGTTGTCATTTTGGTACCTGGACATCCAGGTCGATGATAATGGGTGTGAAAAGTCATCTCCGAGGAAGTATAAATGGGGAGGCTTTCTTTGGGTCGAGGCGAGTTTCTCGGGGGTTTTCAGGCTTGCTAAAACCGAATTTGAGATCAAACAATTGCCACAAAGTGATGCACGTTGTCCAGAATACGCATAGACGTCGTCTCCGAGGAAGTATAAGTGGGGAGGCTTTCTCTGGGTCAAGGTGGGTTCCCCGGGGGATTTTGGGGCTGCTAAAACCTAATTCGAGGTTTGAAAGTGAATCTATAATGCATAATAATGATTTAGGATGAAGAGGTCGAACTGGAGTACCAAGTCGCCGATAACGGATGTACCTGAGTGTAATCTTCGAAAAGTCTGGTTGCAATGTAACTCTAAATGATAATGAAAACAATTTTAACTTAAAAGTAGAAAATACGAAATTTTAAAAACATGCTTTAAAAATAAAATACAACAATTGAATAAATAGACTAAAAAGTATAAAATAAATAAATTAACTTTCTTGATATTACTTTTATATAGTTTCATTGCAATAATCAATAGAAAATTTTACAACAACAATTTAAAAAGAACAGTGTGGTTGCTGAAATTTTTTCTAAAATCTTTTTAAGAAATTATTAAAGATAGTATTGAAATTATTATTAGATTTACTGAAAATCAGTGCACACCCTTTTCTTTTATAATTTTCGTTGTAAAATTTTATCTTGATTATTGTAATGAAACTGTATAAAAGTAATTTTAAGAAATTTAATTAATTTATTTAATACTTTTTAGTGCATTTTTTCAATTATTGGTTTTTTTTTTAACAACGTGTTTTCAACACGAAAAAAACATTTTTTTATTTAATTATATTATTTCACCAATTAGATAAACTCAAATATCTTCATATTATAATTTGCAAAATGTGTTATTTATTTAACATCAATTATTGTTTTAAGTATTTATCTAAAGTTTATAGTATTCGAGAGAACAATTCATTATGGAATTCATTAAACAATTCATAGAAAAAAAAATTTTTTCAATTTACATTGTCTCATTTCAACACTTTTATGATTTAGACCTATAAAATTTTTTGTATATGTTTTGTGTATGAAAATATATGATTAATCTGTAACTGAAATAATAATTCATAGACCATCAGTTATTTTATTACCGCAATTAATATAAATGCAAATCTTTGTACAATAACATAAAACTGGCTGACAATTTTTTGAAAAAATTAGGGAACGTAGATATCTGTATAACATAACCTTTTACTTTGGCATTCCGTACTTTACTCAATAACGTCATTATAAATTTTCTATTTTTAAGTAAAACTTCTTTAGCAACGGTATACACCTCCCATAAGAGACGCATAAAAAAATTATACGAGATCGAATTAATTTCATGACGGTACATGCAACGGAACTAATGAAACGGAAGTGTATATATATGAGGGGCGTCCGCGCCTCCTATATGTAAATCAAAGTACTAGATACGTATAAAGAAAAATTCGCGGGACTGACTTGATGTCAAATGCACAAATAGTGCATGAAATTAATGTTTATGTATTTTTCTAACAAAGTTTAGTTTTGTAAAATTTAATTTTCGTTAAAAAGATTATAATTAAATTCATACTTTACAAATTTTAGACCTCGTAAAAATTTAATTTTAGGAATATTATTTATAAAATAAATTCTCAAATCATTCTTACTGGATCAATAAACCTATAAATACATTGAATTTTATTATGTTATTCATTGTTTTGTTGTTCACTTTAAGGATTTAAAATGAACAGTGAAGAAAATTCAGTGGATAGTACAGATGAATTGCCAGCTAGTTTAAGAGTTGGTATAGATGGTGAACCATTACATGATGATGGAAGTCAGGGGACAGCAAATAATGGTACCCATTATGAGTTATCACGATTGAGTAATTCTACAGTAGTTACTTATGTTTCAACGGTGCCTTCTGTTCCATTAAGTGATGAGCAAAAAGAAATGTTAGATGTCTGCTGTAAAACTTGTTATTTGGATGGAAAATTTTGCGAAGCAGATTTGACGAAATCAAATAGCGATAAAATCATAGCAAAATGCATGACTTGTAACCAGATTATTCATGGAAATCTTAAAGTTTCATCAAATTTTTATCGCCATTTAAAGGTTATTGTTTTTATATGTATATGTTATTAAATTAACTAATTTATTTATTGTTATTGTGACTTGCAAAATTCAAAAAGTAAAAATTGTACTTTTTTAAAAATACCTTGATAAAGTCAATATTTAATGGTATGGATTGAAAAAAAATTTTGATGTTTTTTATGACAGTACATTCAAATATAAAGTTAATATTTAGATGAAATATCAAGTATCATGTTTCAATAAATATCTTGTTCAATGATGAATTTTCTCTTATGGATATATAAAATTGAACATTATTTATATTAAAGTTATATACCTTATCAGAAAAAAAGGTCTGCCATGTTGGTAGGTGACAATAATATTAAATTTTATCTGTTATAGTTAACACAGAATAAAATGTTGTGTTCACTTTTTTACAATGTCATCAACTTGCTTTTTTAATACCTAGTCCAAAAGTACCATATTTTCTCCTGTCGTCGAAAACAGAATATGGTATTTTTGGCCTCTTGTTGGAAAATTTGTATTTTCACCTCGAGAGTAAATGAAGAATGACTTTAATTTTATGTGAATTGTCATCCAAGCCAAACAAGAGTTCTTTAGTTTTACTCGCTCTAGGTGAAAAATATACTATTTCATACAAAACCAAAAAAATTTAATAATATTAAATGTTTATTTTGTATTAATTTTATGATTTAACATAATTATATTTTTAGAGAAAACATGAAGATAAACTACAAAGCTATCAGCAATATAAAAAATTTAAAAAATTGGATGGTGATGATGAAGATGAAAATGATGTTGTTTATCGACGTGTGACATGTGCTTTTTCTCAAAATACTTTTGAAAAAAATGTTGTTGAGTTTTTATTGAGAAATCAACTTTCTCTTCGTCTAGTTGAAGATTCAGCTTTTCGAAAAATATTTAATGGTTGTATATTTTATATAATATTTTTTTTATTATATTAATAAATAACATTTTATTTAAAATATTTAGATTTCAAAATTAAAAATGGTGACGCTCCGTTAAAGCATTTGACTCGTTATACTGCTGGAAAAAAAGTTGATGATTTATATTATAAACAATTAGACAAGATTCAAATGGCTTTAGCTAATGCAAACCATGTCTGTACAACAGCAGATATTTGGACTGGGTCGAATAGAAGATTTTTAGGTGTAACTGCTCATTGGGTAAGATAAAATGTTATTCACATAAAGTAGTTAAGAAATTACAATAAAATCAAAATTATTTCTATTTTCAGATTGATGATATATCTTTGGGAAGAAGATCAGCAGCTTTAGCTTGTAGACGATTTGAAGGATCGCATACCTTTTCCAATATAGCAGAGCAACTATCTATTATCTATTCGACTTTCGAGCTAACTACTGAAAAAATTGTATCTACAGTTACGGATGATGGGAAAAATTTTGTTAAAGCCTTCAAAGAATTTGGAATAGAAAATCCAGAAAATTATTTTCCAGGTTATTTAAATTGTTATTTTAAATCAATTGTATTAAAAATTAAATAAATAGACATTTTAATTATTGGATGAATATAATCAATTCTTGAATTAAATTAATATTGAATAATAAAGTAAATTAATAACTGTCAATTATCGGTAGATTTTCTTTAGATTTTATAATTTCTCATGAAACAAAATTTAATCAAACAAATCTAAATTTATTAAAAAAGCTAATTTTGCTTAAAAGTTATAAATATAATAAAAAAAATGCAAAAATTGAACTTTAAATTTATATGAAAAATCTTTATAAAATCTTAATAAATTTTCAAATTATTATATAAAAATTATTGCAGATGAGGATTTAAATGATTCTGAAGAGGAAATGGAAGAGTTTGAAGAAAATGATGGCGAAGAATCACTGTTTATGAACAGTAACGATAATGTAAATCCTGTAGAAGACGAAGCAATATTTTCAAATATAACACTATCTCGTCATTTTCGATAGGTCAGCCATACCTTGAGTTTGATTGCAACAAAAGATCTTGTAGACGCAATTGACAGAGTTCCAAATATTAAAAAGTGTCATAAATTTGTCATGGAAAAATGCCAACAATTATGGAAATGTTTAAGATCACCAAAAAAACGAGAAGAAATGAAAAAAATTTTTGAATACAGTTTACAGAGGCCCGTTATAACAACGTGGAATTCTACGTATGACGCCTTTAAACAAACCATTTCGTTAAAAGAAAGAATTGATGATGAAAGAATTTATGACATGTTGGAATCTAATAAAATCTTAAGAAAAAAAGATTTTGAATTCATTGAAGATTATTTGAAATTGTGTCAACCCCTGGCTTCAGCGATTGATATTTTACAAAAAGAAAAAGATTGTCATTATGGTTATCTTTTACCAACATTGTTGACTATCCGAAAAAAATGTAATACTTTATCGGCAAATAAAAGTTTGTCTATGTGTGAGCCACTGTTGAAATATTTAAAGGAAGCTTGAGACAAAAGATTTCATGATTTTTTTGAAATCATTAACAATGACGAATTAGCAGCTATAGCAGCACTCATGCAACCCAAATTTAGAGCAAAATGAATTTCGTGCTTTGATAAAAATACACAATCAAAAATAAAAAGGCTTGTTGAAGAATTGGTTAGGCCTAAAAAGCCGGAATCAGCTGTTCCAGATAATGAGGATACTGAAGACACGTTTTTTGATTTTGATGATGACAGCTCAAATGCATTACTAAACACGGCTTTTGCACCTCAAGAACAAGAAGAAAATGAACTAATGAGGTTTTTAAATGAAAAAACGATATCTTTGGAGTCTTTAAATAATTTGCCAGTTGTTAAAAGCTTATTTTTGAAATTTAATACCACATTACCTTCTTCAGCTCCAGTAGAAAGATTATTTTCTTATGCTACTTCAATAAACATGCCAAAATTCAATAGATTGTCCGATATTGAATTCAAAAAACGAGTACTGTATAAAGCAAATGAACTCAAAAGTTATTTGTAAGGGTATAAAGCTTTGAACTTGATAATACTTATTTTATTATTTTTATGAATAAGCAAAAAGTTTAATAATTTATAATTGAATATTTATAATTATACATGAAAATTTTTTATAAAAGCAATCTTTCAATATGAATAGGTAAAAATTTTTTAAAATAATAATCGCGGTATTCAAAATCATCGAAACATTTACATTGGCTGAGTAATCGCCACTTCATAAATTCTTTTTAAATGTTTCATATTAGAAAATAATCGCGATATTATGAAATATATGTAAGCTTACATTGGCTGAGTAATCGCCACTTCATAAATTCTTTTTAAATGTTTCATATAAGAAAATAATCGCGATATTATGAAATATATGTAAGCTTACATTGGCTGAGTAATAGCCACTTCATAAATTCTTTTTAAATGTTTCATATTAGAAAATTATCGCGATATTATGAAATATATGAAAGCTTACATTGGCTGGGTAATCGCCACTTCATAAATTCTTTTTAAATGTTTTATATTAGAAAATAATCGCGATATTATGAAATATATGAAAGCTTACATTGGCTGAGTAATCGCCACTTAGAAAATTCTTTTCAAATGTTTCATATTAGAAAATAATCGCGATATTATTAAATATCTGAAAACTTACATTGGCTGAGTAATCGCCACTTGAAAAGTTATTATTCAAACTCTTGTGTTAAATATGCAATCATGATATTAAAAATTAACCAAAAATGTACATTGGCTGAGTTATCGCCACATATAATATTGTAAATTTTTACCAGCATGAAGTAAATACATAATTTAAATAAATGACATGAGAAAAATTGTTTTATTGCTTTATATAAGGTCACATCGTATAGAAAAAAATTCAGAAGTCATGCATAAACAGCTATAGAGAACCTGTGTATTTATATGAGCCTACATAATTAATATACGATGTATCCATAGTCCATACATAATATGCATAAATGCGTCTAATTATGTAAATCTTATTCATAGTCAATATATTATCTCCATTTTAATTTATTTTTTTTATTCGAAAAACCAATTTTCTTATTAGCAAAGGACAGAAATATGATGCTTCCTCTTAAAATATATCTTCATTTTCTATAATTTTGTAATAGTATTAGATATATCTAATGATTTCAAAGATTTATATCTATTAAGGAAATAATATTTATAATAAATGATGTTTAAAAATATTACTTTTTAGTTTTATAAAAAATTAAAGTTTCATGATTTCATGTTAATAGCAAGAATGTTTATTGTTCGGTTAAATAAACAAAAATGTTAAAGATTTAATAAAAATTATATGTAAATGCATAACTAATTCAGAATTTCTTTATCTTTGGAATTTGACTTATATAGATTTTAAATGATTGAATTCAAATAAAATGAATTACTAAAATGATTTCTTAACTTTCGTGGTAAGTAAATAATTGCTAAGATTCATAAATTCTCAAATTTTTTAAATAATAGCGCTTATTACCTGTATATCGGAATGATGTTTGATGAAAAAATGTTAAAATTATTCACTAATTACAATAGTAATATGCTTTCTCGAAGTTAAATTTCGCTGGCATTATTCGAACGAAAAATTCATATATTACTAGGGATACTACCGCAAATTTATATGCGAGATGATTTGTATGAATGATCTTTATAAATGGGTATCGACTACGAGTAAATCAACATATTTCATGGAACTTGCATGAATTTTAAACAATTGTTCTTTTAAAATCTTTTTATTTCTGAGTATTCTCCGACCTAATCAAACAACCTTAGAACCGAAATCTAAAAGAAACTCCAAGTTTCATTTGACGTAGTCCCTGCAAATGTCTGTAAACTTCATAATCGGTATGGAAAATTTCAAAATTCATTTATATAGACGATTTCCAGGTAGCCAGGATCACCTGGATATTATGAGATGTCATCTCGGGAAACGTACATGTTATTAAAAAATAATAGCTTAATTTCAAAAGATATTCTTGTAGACAATGTTTATCTTACTCGGAACATCCATGTTTGGCTAGATAACATTTGAAACAACTTCAAAGTAGTTATTAAACTATAAATTGAATTTCAAAAGTTTTAGCTGTAGATGATGTTTAAGTTGTCATTAACACCTAGGTATCCAAAGACGACGATCGTGGGTACCACAGCATAATAAATAACTATTTTTTAAAATATTGTCTACATCGATAAGGTAAAGTATGTATATATATATATATATATATATATATATATATATATAAAGTTAAATATGTGTTTGTATGTATGAGCGTGTGCGTGCGCGTATGAGTTGAAATTAAATGTTCCATATAAACTTAAATAAACTTGTGTGTGTGCGTGCGATTCTACATGAAATGTCCCTTATGTATATATATATATATGTTTATATCATGCTTGTGAGTCGACATAAAAAGTCCCACGTACATGAACGCGTGTGTGCATGCATGTGAATTGACATGAAACGTCTCATATATATGAGACTAAGGGTACTTAAATAGGTGTGTACAAGTTGTCATGAAATGTCCCATATATATATATAGAAAAACATGTGCTTGCGAGTACGTGCGAGTTGACATGAAATGTCCCATATATATATATATATATATATATATATATATATATATATATATAAACCAAAAAATTGCGGGTGAACGTGAGCAAGTTGATATGAAATGGACCATATATACATATGCAAAAACCTGTCTGTGAGGTCGTACATGAGTTGACATGAAGAGTTGCATGTATATAGAAGCGTGTATGCATGAATGCAAATTTACATGAAACGTCCCATGTATGTAAACCTGAAGGAACTCGGATAGGTGTGTGAGAGTTGTCATGAAATGTTCCATATATATAGAAAAGCCTGTGATTATGAGTACATACGAGTTGACATGATATGTCCCATATGTATATATATATATATATATATATATATATATATACATATATATCTTCTGATTTTCATATAAAAAAATGTTATATTACGAGTTTATATAAAGAATGAATATATTATAAGCAGATTATTTCTTTTACACCCAAAGCATTTTAAAATTATAGCATAGATCTTTAGCAATTGTGCGCATATTACGCATCTAACACATCTGTAGCGAACATATAGACTATCTGATTATTTGCTAGAATACAAACGAATTATTTTTGTATTAAGCTGCTAACAAAGAAATGAGCTAATAGGTAAGACAATGTATACATATAAATATTAAAATTTCTAGAGTTGGTGCCAGTTTAAGAAAATAACTTAAAATCGAAAAAAATTTTAAAAGTGAACAATGGAAGCGTTAGATGTCCGACGAAACGTTAAAAAATATTAAGAAAACTATACTTAAAAATATTTTCTATCATTTTTTTTTAGATTTGAGGCAATTTTGTTAGGTTTGCACAGACTCCAAAAATTCTAATATTTTTATGTATTTATTGTCTTACTTATTAGCTAATTTCTTTGTGAACAGCCTAATATAAAAATAATTTGTTTGTGCTCTCGCAAATAATTAGATAGTCTATGTGTTCGCTACACATGTATTAGATGCGTAGTATGCGTATAATTCAAGTTTAAAGATAATATATTATTCGTTTTTTTTAGTGCAATGTTTTGAAGTCAGTTTTTTTTGTTAAAAATCTTTCTTTTCTACTTTTGAGTGAAACTCCTTATTAAAAGAACAAATATGAGTAGACCTGCTTATCAAATATTTAACGCCAGCCTAAAAAAATTGCCTCAAATCTAAAAAAATATATAATAAAAAATATTTATATAAAGTTTTCTTAATTTTTTTTAACGATTCATTAGGTGTTTATAGCTTCCTCTATTTACTTTAAAAATTTTTTTTTTAATATTTATCAAATATTTTTTTGAACACCTTCCTTTATATAAAAAATAATTTTCATACAAATCGAGCAATCCCTTTGAGAGTTATGCACGGATATAGTAATTTTTTTTTTCGAGGAATTCTTTTCATTTTCAAATAATTTGCTCATACTAACTCACTAGGAGAGTGTCACACCTCCGGATCACGGATTTTGCTCAAATTTTGGGATAAGTTTTCAGATGACAGAATATGGAAAAAGCTAAAGTTATAGTAACAAACACTCAATATTTCCCTAGTTACAGGCAATTAAAGAAAATCACTAAAAAAGTTACTAGATTTTTAAATACATATAGTTCTTTAGCATTGATAGCTAGAAGCTCGAAACTTTTTCTAAATTAAAGCTGAGCTCAAATCCTTTCGAAACAGTGGTTACAGCATATCAAAATATTATTTTTCCCCAAAGTTAGAGCGTAATAAAGATTGGACCTAATTTTAGCTTTTATTATTAAATAATGTTTTAAAAAGAAAATTCAGGCCCAATCCTTATTACGCTCTAATTTTGGGAAAAAATAATATTTTGATATGCTGTAACTACTGTTTCGAAAATATTTGAGTTCAGCTTTAATTTAAGTTTGAAGCTTCTAGCTATCAATGCTAAGGAACTATATGCGTTTAAAAATCTAGTAACTTTTTTAGTGATTTTCTTTAATTGCCTGTAACTAGGGAAATATTGCGTATTTGTGACTACAAATTTAGCTTCTTCCATATTTTATCATCTGAAAACTTATCCCGAAGTTTGAGCAAAATCCGTGATCCGGAGGTGTAACACTCTCCTAGTCAGTACTAGCCCAGTACTCATAAGACACGTATGGGACCTTTCTGGAGACATCCTCTATCAGATAATAAATGGTTTTTAAAGATTCAGTTCAGGAATAACGGAGTTTTGAGGTAACGAATATTAAAAAAAAGAAAAAAAAATTTACTCTCATTGAGAACATTCTTTTTTGAAGTCGGTTAAAAAGGTGGTTTCACTTTAATATAATAAAAATATTCTGGGTTAAGTTTTTCGTCAGAAAATCTGGATAAAACTGTAACATTGTTTGTATATCTATGCATATGAAAAATGTGTTGTAAAAATTATACATAATATATATATATAGATATACATAATATATATATACAAATAGATATACAAATACATTAGATTTAGTAGCGCCCTGAAGTAGCTGGGTTCCAGAACTAACTCATTTATGGACGAAATTCCCTGTTTAAAAATACGCTTCTAGAAGCGTTTATATTCGTTGGTTTAATATATATATATGCAGAAAATCAACGTCTTTATATCATTATATCATTTTTACAAATTCCATTATTATTTTTTTTATCTTATTACAATCAATTCATAGTATTTTCCATGTTTTTTTTTTATTTTTCAGCTTTTAAAAATGGAAATTTAGTGAATTAACCCATTAAGTCCTGAATGGACAAATTTTGACTAAAGTTTTCAAAGCTTATAATTTTTGTGAAAATGAGTTGCAAAAAGTATATTAATAAGTATATTTAACGTAAAATTTGATGAACTTTCAGAGTCTTTGATTCAATTTTTCGAAAAATTTAACTGTCAATTACTGTATACGCTTTTTCTCAAAAAAACGTGGTTTTCAAAAAAAATTTGCTTTTCGATTTTTTAAATGGAATAAGTTCAAGATTTAATGTTTGAAATAAAGAAAACTTGCCTTCGAGACTTAAATTTTAAAATCTTACGATTTAGGTTTTGAAAAAAAAATTTTAAAATGCACAAAATGGCGGCTGAAACACAGAAAACACATCAAAAGCTTCTGGTATTATTTGCTCTAAAAAGATGGACTTTGGAACAAAATTTTACGGAAGAAAAAGTTCTTAGAATTAATCAAAGAACATACTGGAATTCATTCAGAATTTATTATGAATGTTTTAAATTTTTCAAAATTTTCAAATTTTGAAAAACCTAAAAACGCTTTAGATATTTTTGAAAAAATTTAAGCGTGTTCTTTAATCAATCCTAAGAACTTTTTGTTCAGTAAAATTTTTTTCCAAAGTCCACCTTTTTCGAGTAAATAATACAAGAAGCTTTTGATGTTTTTTCTGTGTTTCAGCCACCAATTTGTGTATCTAAAGGTTTTTTCTTAAACCAAAATCATGAGAATTCAAAGTTTAAGTCTCGAGGACACGTTTTCTTTACTTCGAACATTAGGGGGTATATACATATTGGACACTAAGAAATAAAATACAATTTTCTTATTAATGTTTAAATTAATTTTAAAATATTTAAAATACTACCTTAAAGTAGATATAAATACCTTTTATTTAAACCCTATTAAGCTTATTTTACTCCAGCCATACTTCCATGATCATTCAATGAACCTTCGAATCCCTAATTCCTGCACCGTAAGGTTTCTAATGACTTGATGAACTAATTTGACTTTACCAAACGGATTTGGCTTCAGTATTGATGTTATTTTTGTTTGAATGTAGGGATTTTTAAAAAACCAAAAATTTTTGACTTTTTAAGAAAAATTTCTAATTTTTTAACAAAAAATCTCATTTTTTTAATAAATTTAAATATTTTTGGATTTTTTTACCACTTTTAGTCATTTGATTTTAAAACCCTATATTCATGCAAAAATAACATCAATACTGAAGCCAAATCTATTTAGTAAAGTTCAATTAGTTCATTAGGTCATCAGAAACCTTACGGTGCAGGAATTATGGATTCGAAGGTTCATCGAGTGATCATGGGAGTATTGCTGGAGTAAAATAAGCCCAACAAGGCTTAAAATAAAGGTGTTTATATTTACTTCAAGGTAGTATTTTAAATATTTCAAGATTAATTTAAACATTAATAAGAAAATTGTACTTTATTTCTCAAGGTCCAATATGTATATACCCCCTCAAATCTTAAACTTATTCCATTTGAAAAATAAAGAAAAAAAATTTTTCAAGACTTTATGGGTTAAATTAGTTAATTTAAAAGCAATTCTATTGTGAATATTATTGGAAAAAGTTTATTTCAAGTAAATGAAAATTATGATAAAATTTTTAATTTTCAATGATGAGTTTGACTGATAAAGATAAATAAATTGTTAAAGGACAGAAATTATATGGTGGAATTGCTTTCATGTTTACTGATATATTAAAATATAATAATATTTGAAACCAATGCACCTCATTTGATATGCAATCAACTTTACTAATTCAAAGACCGCAATATATTAATTCGGTTCCAATTGATAAAGAACTCATACAGTTATTGTTTTCCAGAAATTTTGAAAAAGGTCACTAGATTTGTATTTATTATAATAATAAAATAATTTATATGCATGACAATTTGAATCTTAAATATTTACAATATGATCATACAATCTATATAAACATATTATTCCCAAACAAATCAGAATTGAGCATAGTTTTCGAAACAGTACAATCACAAACAAATAATTATAATTGCGGCGTTTTTGCAATTGCTTTTGTTGTTGCAATAGTTTATTATTTGTGTTCTTGTTATTAAATATATAATATTTCTCAAATGCGATTACATTTATTGAGAATTTTTGAAACACAATAAGTAAGAATGTTTCCAGTCTTACATAATTATAATAATACAAATATTGACTAAGATGATCCACCGGATATGTCCGGTAAATAATAATAACACAGGCCCACAAAAAAAACAAAAGTGTCTGTGCAATGGACCAGACCTATGTATTCTTATGTATTTTTCGACGCTGAATCCAAATTTGCAATAAAAAAGTAGGGTCCAGCCACTTTTTTATGGAGTTTTGTTCAAAAAACCTCATTTTTACGGTTTTTTCATGGTTTTTTTTATTAAATAAAGGAAAATTTTATATTTTTGACTTCAGAATTGGATTCTAGGGGAAAAAATACACCGAAAACCATGTTTTGAATTTTTTTTTTACAGAAATTTTAGCCCACCATACGGCGATAAAAAGGCAGAAAATCGCGAAAAGTGAAAATTTGCTTCAAATTTGATTAAAATGACATTAAAATCAAGTTTTACGATTTTAAACCGATTTATAAACATTGAAAATACTTTACAGGGGGTTTTCGAGGTCACTGATCACGAATTTTAAGTCATTTTTTTCAAAAAACAACTCCTAGTCGGCGTAAGTGGACAATAAATGTGATAAATTGATATTTTTTTCAGAAAATCGATGTTTTGGATACTGTTCTGGAGGTTTTCCACTACATAAATCACAAAACTAGAACCTTTTTTGACTCTTGATCATAAAATAAGACTTAGAACTTATGTATAGCGATATTCATGAACTCCATTATAATATTTTTAGCTTCTTTTAAGAAGTGCCTTAGAGTTTTAATGGGTTAATCAATTGAGTTTGTAGAATTTTCGCTAATACTTCGCAACTTCGATAGTGAGATGTTGGATACTAGATATTGGCGATATCTATTTTTATTTTTGTCTTCCCAAAAAATATTTTAAATAAAGTTTTAAAGTGTTTTACGCTTACGCATACGTTTCTCGTCAAATGACCAGCGTAAAGGATTTCTGACACGCTTTTGACCTCTTTTTGAAGATGTTTCTCTCTTTATCATCCTGCAGTAATCTGCCAACATATTTATACCCCATCGTTCTTGAAATCTGCGTTCAAATTCCTTCAAGTCTTGGTGAAACCTTTCTACTTGCTCTTCACTAAAGTCCCCGTTGTTCTCAGGAAATTGATCCATATGTGAATCAAGGAAATGAAGCTTCAAGTTCATTAGGCAGCCCAGTTTTTCAAAGTTGCGTACCATTTTTTTTACAATAGTTTTGTAATTTACGTCTTTAGTGCTACCCAAAAATTTTGTTGATACATCTTTAAAACTAGACCATGCTGCTTTCTCATCATCTTTCATAGTTCTTTCAAAGTTTTCATTCCTAAATAGAGTACGAATTTCAGGTCCATCAAAAATACCTGCGCTTAGTTTACCATCTGTTTTGTGATGAAATACTTGGCTCAAACATTCGTAGCATTCCCCATCTTGGTCTAATGCCTTGACAAATTGTTTCATTAAACCAAGCTTTATGTGAAGAGGTGGTATCAAAATTTTGGACGAATTCACAAGTGGTTCTTTTACAATATTTTGTTTTCCAGGTTCAATGGACTCTCTTAGTGGTCAAATTTTCTTTTTGTAGTGGTTTTCCCTATCTCTACTATCAAGCATACACAAATAACAATGATATTTTGTAAATCCATATTGTTGTCCTAGTATCATAGATAAAATTTTTAAGTCTCCACATATTAGCCATTTATGTTCCTTGTATTTTATTTTTGACAAAACCAATTCAATGTTTGAATATTCTTCTTTAAGCACAGTTGAATGCGCTAATGGTATAAAAGCGTACTTATTTATGTCATGAAGAAGGACTGCTTTAAGGCTCCACTTAGACGAATCAATGAACAGGCGCCAATCCACAGGTTTGTATATACCTGGTTTTAATTCGTCAATAAGCCCCTTTACGTCAATGCAGTAAACTAGCCCTGAATCTTCTTTAAAATATTTTCGAAAGGTTTTCTCTCGGTCACGATATTCACTTACTTTAGTTCCCTTTGTCAGCATATTTCGCTTTTTAAAGTCTAAAGACATCAATTCAGATTGCTCTTTAGATAGACCAGCCTTTCTAAATAAATCATTCAGACTCTTTTGATCATATTTTTTCACAGATTTTTCCACACCTTTAGGTACATATTCTTCATCATCATCTGAAGAGAGATTTTCTTCACTTTCGTCGGATTCGCTTAGATCTTCGGATGATGTGTTATCGCTTGGTTCAGTTTCTTTCACATTAATCTGATTTGTCGAATGATCGTCCACATGCAGAGAATCTAAACCTGCTGTAAAACTATTTCGTGATTCTTCATTTTCTAAACCTTCTTTAAGGATATTTTCTGGAAACTCAACAGTTTTAGGACTAGAATAATGTACTTCTTTTTTTAAATGTTTAATAATATTTAAAAAAAGAATATTTTAGCCAAGTATTTCATCACAAAACAGATGGTAAACTAAGCGCAGGTATTTTTGATGGACCTGAAATTCGTACTCTATTTAGGAATGAAAACTTTGAAAGAACTATGAAAGATGATGAGAAAGCAGCACGGTCTAGTTTTAAAGATGTATCAACAAAATTTTTGGGTAGCACTAAAGACGTAAATTACAAAACTATTGTAAAAAAAATGGTACGCAACTTTGAAAAACTGGGCTGCCTAATGAACTTGAAGCTTCATTTCCTTGATTCACATATGGATCAATTTCCTGAGAACAACGGGGACTTTAGTGAAGAGCAAGTAGAAAGGTTTCACCAAGACTTGAAGGAATTTGAACGCAGATTTCAAGAACGATGGGGTATAAATATGTTGGCAGATTACTGCAGGATGATAAAGAGAGAAACATCTTCAAAAAGAGGTCAAAAGCGTGTCAGAAATCCTTTACGCTGGTCATTTGACGAGAAACGTATGCGTAAGCGTAAAACACTTTAAAACTTTATTTAAAATATTTTTTGGGAAGACAAAAATAAAAATAGATATCGCCAATATCTAGTATCCAACATCTCACTATCGAAGTTGCGAAGTATTAGCGAAAATTCTACAAACTCAATTGATTAACCCATTAAAACTCTAAGGCACTTCTTAAAAGAAGCTAAAAATATTATAATGGAGTTCATGAATATCGCTATACATAAGTTCTAAGTCTTATTTTATGATCAAGAGTCAAAAAAGGTTCTAGTTTTGTGATTTATGTAGTGGAAAACCTCCAGAACAGTATCCAAAACATCGATTTTTTGAAAAAAATATCAATTTATCACATTTATTGTCCACTTACGCCGACTAGGAGTTGTTTTTTGAAAAAAATGACATAAAATTCGTGATTAGTGACCTCGAAAACCCCCGGTAAAGTATTTTCAATGTTTATAAATCGGTTTAAAATCGTAAAACTTGATTTTAATGTCATTTTAATCAAATTTGAAGCAAATTTTCACTTTTCGCGATTTTCTGCCTTTTTATCGCCGTATGGTGGGCTAAAATTTCTGTAAAAAAAAAATTCAAAACATGGTTTTCGGTGTATTTTTTCCCCTAGAATCCGATTCTGAAGTCAAAAATATAAAATTTTCCTTTATTTTTTTTTTATTAAAAAAAAACCGTAACAATGAGGTTTTTTGAGCAAAACCCCATAAAAAAGTAGCTGGACCCTACTTTTTTATTGCAAATTCGGATTCAGCGTCGAAAAATACATGAGAATACATAGGTCTGGTCAATTGCACAAACATTTTTGTTTTTTTTGTTGGTCTGTGTCATAAGAAGAAGCAATTTTTGTCATGAACCATGTTCGAATAAGATACCATTATTCAGATATCGCCGAGATTGAACTGCTTAAGGAAAACTCACAAATGCATATATTAGTAGAACAAAAATAGATCATGGAATTGTATCGTAAATGAAAAAATTCAAATCTTGAAATGATTCTGATGAAAATTGACAATGAAAGGGTCTAGCTGGGTAAGATAGGTGAATTGGCCCCAGAAGCAGAGAAAAAAACTGATATTGCTATTATATTCTATATAAAAAAATATACCTCTTTACAAATTTTCAGTTCTCTAAACCTAAACCTAACCTCAAAAACGCAATTTTTCGTTTTTTGAGTCTCTTAGCTCTATCTCCGTCAATTTTAAAGCTAGAATACTCTTTTTTTTAAATTTAGGTTTTTTGAAGCCCTATAAATTAGTCTCTGATGATTTTTTTGTAGGTGCAAAATTCAAATTTCTAGAGACGTTTGAAAATTTTTTCTTGAGATATTTCGAAAACTAAGATAGACGACACTTTGGAAAAAATATATAATATTTATTTATGCACCAAAAGTATGTAAAATTTTTTTCGGATCTTTAAAAGTGGTGGAACAACGTCAAAAAGGAAAAAAATAATTTTTTGCGTATTTTACCCTATACACGGCCTAACCTTCGTATCCTACACTTTTGTTTGCAATATTCTTGAGTGAAATTTTATTTTTGGAGACACTCTGGGCTGTAACATTTTGGGATTAACTCGGAATTTTCCAATTTTCACGTTAAAGCGTCCCCAGAGACCTTAAAAACCCATTATACTAATAAAAAAAATGTCCCGCCAGGTGAGACTCGTATCATAATCCATAAAACTATGCATATATTCTTCTACAGTATGTCTAAATATATATAATTCAATACTATAAACAGCAATATACAGATATACTGAATGTAATGTTTCGGATTATCACTCAAACACCACCTAACGGGAGCAATCATCCTAATTCTTCCCAGTACGCCCAAACTCATGTATACTGCATTTCTATTTACAGAAACAGATAGTAGATATAGGATGAATCACTCGGTAGCTGCACAAATCTAATTTAGAATAAGTTTTTTTTATTGAAATAATACTTATATCAGATATTATTTTATTGCTATCTTTTAAAGATACTTGTTATCTTTAAAGTGCACGACATGGTAATTTAGAGCACCATTCCATGGTGCGATCAGCAAAATGTTTACATCCATCGTGCTAATGGTGCACCTAACAGTATTATGAAGTTAATACTTTATAATTTAAGAAATTAATTGATATTATCAATTTTATATACTTTAATTATTCAAATTATTTTTTGTTTTGGAATCAATGGAATTTTTTCATTTTTATGCTATTTAAAAGATGAGAATTTCACCCTCTTTGAGAGCTGTAACAAGGTAAGTAAAAGAATAAACTTATTTCACGTTTTTTAGCATGTGCCTACTCATAGCTCTTCCACGCAAACTTATTTTACGCTATTTTCATTTGAAAACCCTTGTCCGACTTTTTTTGTTTGATTTAGTATCAATATCACCTTAAAAAATTACAATCTTTATTTCAAAGATGGAAGATTCTGCTTTTTAATTGATAATTATTTTGGTTTAATAGGTTTAGTCATATAAAAAGACTTCATTATGAAAATAATTCTCAATATAATTTAGGAACATAAACTGGTTTACATTAAATATTACATTTATACGTATATATATATATATATATATATATATATATATATATATATATATATATATATAACAAAACTCGTAATAATATTTACTAATAATAGTAATGGGAAAACAGTCATTATCACTGTCTTCTTCAATAACTGGCACGACTTTTTCTCAAAAATACTGCTTAGTTTTTCTGCAGGCCTAACAATTTTCGAGAGGTATCTGGCATGAGACAGAAAGTATATTACTGCAGCAACATGGGAACAGCATCCAACTGTTCTCAAACCGTTAGCACATTCGCAACAGTATCGTAAAATGCTTCTGTAACCGATGGAATTCGGTTTGTAATGAACATTACAGCTGTAGGTTTTACTTGAAACATGGCGCGATCGCACTTGTAGCTTAATTACCTCCGCATTTTCTTTCAAGTATGAAATATCCACTTCATTGTCTTATATCATCATCTCTGCAAGATACGAAATGGCCTGTAGCAACTGATATGTGCCTGTAAAAAGAGTAATCAAATCTTGCTCGGTTAGTTCCGGAAAGTCAGATAGAGCACTCGATGTAAGACTTGCAAATAATGTCTTCCTTCGACTCCACCGCCCGGTTTCCACTTCTTGAGCCAAAGTGTATTTTGTAACTGTTTGATTTTTTATTTGATCAAGTATCGACTCAGACGATGAAATTGTTAAAACTATTCTGCGCCCGAATTCATTCATTAAGAAACATGCAATTTTACAATAAGTGCCTACACGAGGGATCAACCGATTGTCCAGCTGGTGATGGAGTAATTTATATTTTTGACTTACTATACCATGAATAGCTTCTACTACCCATCGAACAAGAGTAACGCTTCGTGAATAGTTGGCCTCAGCTGCTGTTAATTGTTCACGCTGGCCTTTCAATGCAGGCATTAGAACACGATATTTACTCTCCTCTAGTTGCTTGATGACATAATGAAATCCTCTATCCAAAACAAAAATATTGTTTTCCCGTAGCAAATTCTTGAGATCATCATTTTCATTCAAAGATCGTTGCAGAATTTTGGCATCATTTTCGTTTGCATAAAACGGTCCTAATATGTCTATTACATATCCATCTATCAGACATAATGTAAAGGGTTTGCAAATAGGAACTTTTTTTTGGCCCGAATTAGATTTTCGTTGATACTCATTGTTGGAGCTTTTCTGGTGCCGAACATAAGTACCATCTGCTACTATAACAAGCTGATCATCTGCTACATCATGCAACTTTCGAACCGTATCAGACGTGTGATTTTTAATTAAATCATCCCTTTTCATAGCTGCCAGTCCAAAACGACTAGGTAGTACATCACGCTCAAAAGAATCCAGGATTGAATTTGAAAAATCTGAAACCTGTTGAGGACGATCGAGCCCAAGTACAGAGTAAACTAATTCATTAGAATTGCCAGTCCTCATTTTGAAGAGGAATACTACGAATGCTTGGGTTACACTCCGAGTCTCCACATTTCGCAATGAAGACATCATTCCTCGCAGACTTATTAACTGTTCCCAGTTCAAACTAGTAAAAGTGACGAGATGATTTTCAGGAAGACTAAGATCGGCAATTTGATCTATAATGGTTCTATCTGCATTTAAACTAATATCTCCAAGCAACTTTTCTAAATCCGATGCTTTCATGTAACTTGAATGCGATAGTATTCTGATGTTTGAAATCTCATCTTTGTATAACCTATCGTTTATCAAATGCTCTTTACAGCAACGATTACCATCAGGAATGGAAATACGTGGATCTACGAAAACTTCTTTGCGTGCTTTAAAGGGAACACGATTGAGAGATGATCGTTTTCCACATAAAAAACATTGATTGTGTGTAGAAATAGGCCTCTTGAATGAAAGTTCAACGAATTCTTCTCCCTTACATGTTATAACAGGAAAAGAAGGATCATCTCCTGATCTTTGTGATGAAGACAGTGATTTTGATGAGCTAATTGATATTTGACTAGCTGTTTCTAGAATCTCAGATACTTTATTGGTCATATCATCTCCTTTTCTTTTTTTCGACTGCAAAAAACTAATGGATGATAAACATTTACTACACAATATGTCACCAACAAAAGCATTTCCATCAATAAATAATGTTATTTCTTCAGCATAAGTATCTGTATCTATAACTTTTCTTCGCCCAATCATCTTTTTTGCAGGAATCTTGCAGCTCATGCATTTTTTATCTATTTTTTGGTTTGAAGTACTCATGTCAAAATCTGAAAAAATATAAAATACAAAAATTATTTGAAGAAACAAACAAAAATAAATAGCTTGCAGATTACTCATAAATATATATTTATATATCACAAGTGGTATATATTAAATTTACAATTTAAATTGAAAATTTTCTGCCAAAGCGATTGTCAAATATGTTTGCAATACTTTTTTTCGGCAAAAGAGAACAAAAGTCTTTTGCAACTAACGTGCATTGCTATGGACGAAAAAAATATAGATAAAAAACTATATATTCATGAATATTACAGATTATTATTCTTTTTAATTAATCATTATTTTAAATTAAATTAGGAAATTCGTAAATAGTTCATAAAAAAACCTCTACTTTTTTGTATAATGTTCATTAACTATTTTTTTTTGTTTTGAATATTAATTCTATTTCATTGATGTTCATACTAAATCGTTTATTTTTAACTCTAAAACTTTTTTAATGTGGTTTAATTATTTTATTACAATTTTTAGAAAAAAACATTCAACTCTGATTATTTAGTGATCTTTTTGCTGAAGCAGTACCCTGTTAAAAATAAATATGTGATTCTGTTTGTAGTTATGTTACATAACAAAATTAGAGTGGACAACAGAGTGAAACATCGACCACCTACTTACTAAAATAATAGAGCATTAACCATCTATTTGCTGAAAAAGTTAATCGATCACTTGTTTCAAGGCAATGGATGTCTAATTTTAATATTAATTAATGATTAAAACTATCATTTAAATATTTGCAATACCTGAGATAAAACATTTTTGCTTGAGAAAAATTAATGTAATTTGATAATTAAATTAATTTTTCTCATGCAAGGATCTTTTATCTCAGGTATTGCAAATATTTGAATGATTTCTTTATTTTTCATCTATGACTTTAACTTGCTTATAATAATAATAATTAACCATTTATATTATTTTATTTTTTATTACTAAACTCATTTGATTATCGAATAAAAAAGTATTGATTCAAAGAAAATGCTTTTTTGTTACGTAATCTAAAAAAGTGTATAGAATCAGTTACATTTATTGTTATCTAAAAATATGTAAGAAATACAATTTTTTTGGTTATAATATATATATTTATACATACACATACATTAAAATATGTATAATTATAATATAATTCAGTTTAGTTAATTTTGATTATAAATAAAATTTTGAAATATATTTTCTTTTGTTCGACCATTAGATTACTATCAACAAAGTTGTAGGACATTGTAACCAAACACTTTAAGGCTTTTTATAGGCCCCACTAATTGGTCATCTGGGTACATTCATACAACACTTACAATCTAATACTTGATTTCTTCGCTATAGCTGTGGACCATTGACCACTGCTCTAAGGTAATAAACGCTGAAATGATTTTCTGAGATTATATTTATTTTATTTAGGCACAGGTATAAGATTGTAAAGGGGTTCGTAAAAAATAATAATAAAACTAATTATCTAGGTGGATCTATTATTATTCTTTAATATTTTAATATCTATTTATATTCTTACATTTTTTTCTTAATTAACAAGAGGATATTTTTTTGTATAATGTTAAAGAAGATCTGACACTCGTAACAAGTTGCAGTCTTTTATATCTACTTTAAATGTAGATAGTAATGACTGTAACTACCTTACCTCTCACCAAATTATATATATGACAAACTTACATTTGAATATTGTAAGTCATAACCATCATTAAATTAAAAGTGAAAAATCTTATGTAAATACTTGACTAAGAAGAAAATCAGTTATAATTATTTTTATCTAAATATACAGAAGATATTAAAAAATAAAAGTCCTTGCAACTATAGGTCTCATCATAATTTTTGTATAAAACTCAATAGAGTTTTGTATTGGACTCTTACTAATTCTCATAAAATATAATAGATATGATAAAATGTAACCATTGTCATAATAAATTTCAAAGATTGGGTAAAGATTTTTTTTTCTGGTAAATGCTTATTTAGTAAGTAATATTTACAACAACTTTTTAATAAAAATTAACAGAAACAAAAATCTATAATAATTTAATTTACTACAATATTTACAATCTAGTTCATTAGCTTTTCTTTGCACTATAAAAATGAATCAAAAGTCCAAAAATGGTATAAAAATAATATAGGTTACAATGCAAATGATAGTTTTAAACAAGAATTGCGTTCAAGTCTTCTGATAGATCAACATACAAAAATATTTCAGATACTTCTATATAATTTTTATACATTTTTTCATAGTTTAAAATGCATATCACATACAAACAAATACATTCACAAATATAATATAAATTATTTTAATTAAGATTGTATACATGAAGGTTATTTTTCAATTTTTTTTGTGTGTAATTCAATATTTATAATCCTACAAAACATAAAATATATAGAATATTAACTTACTTATGAAATAAGTAACCAAATATCACTTGACAACAAATTGCCAATAATCAAGTCTAATTTGTAGTTGTTCTAGTTTGATTGGTCTTATGACAAGTCTAATTTATTCACTAATTGGAATTACACATGCAAGATATAACATAAATACTAGAGAAAACAAACTATTTGTTGTTGCTATGGACCATGGAGACTAAAAATAGAAAACCTATGTATTAAGTAGAATCCATCGATAGTTACGCCTGGAACTGCCAATAAAGATGGACATAGATCGTATAGACAAAGTGAAGCTCCCTGATTAAGGCTTGAATTAATAGTCGTGACTTGATTATTGAGTATCACTTGGAACTTAAGTATCGTTACTTAGTATAAGCTGTTACTTTAATTGAGTATGACATCTTTACCGACGACTATCATATCTGTGTGCTTTTATATTTCATATAAAAAAATTAAGTAACAGCTGATACTCAAGTAACGATACTCAAGTTTCAAGTTGTACTTAATTTTCATCGTACCTACTTATTATACATGATTCGATATAATAATATATGCTTCCTAAAATTCTACAAACACGGTGAAATTTTCATCTTTTAAATAGCATAAAAATGAAAAAATTCCATTGATTCCAAAACAAAAAATAATTTGAATAATTAAAGTATACAAAATTGATAATATCAATTAATTTCTTAAATTATAAAGTATTAACTTTATAATACTGTTAGGTGGACTATTAGCACGATGGATGTAAACATTTTGCTGATCGCATCCTGGAAGGACGCTCTAAATTACCATGTCGTGCACTTTAAAGATAACAAGTATCTTTAAAAGATAGCAATAAAATAATATCTGATATAAGTATTATTTCAATAAAATAACTTATCCCAAACTAGATTTGTGCAGCTACCAACTGATTCATCCTATATCTACTATCTGTTTCTGTAAATAGAAATGCAGTATACATGAGTTTGGGCGTACTGGGAAGAATTAGGATGATTGCTCCCGTTAGGTGGTGTTTGAGTGATAATCCGAAACATTACATTCAGTATATCTGTATATTGCTGTTTATAGTATTGAATTATATATATTTAGACATACTGTAGAAGAATATATGCATAGTTCTATGGATGATGATACGAGTTTCACCTGGCGGGACATTTTTTTTATTAGTATAATGGGTTTTTAAGGTCTCTGGGAGCGCTTTAACGTGAAAATTGGATAATTCCAAGTTGATCTCGATATGTTACAGCCCAAAGTGTCTCCAAAAATAAAATTTTACTCAAAAATATTGCAAACGAAAGTGTAGGATACGAGGGTTAGGCCGTGTATAGGGTAAAATACGCAAAAAATTATTTTTTTCCTTTTTGACGTTGTTCCACCACTTTTAAAGATCCGAAAAAATTTTTACATACTTTTGGTGCATAAATAAATATTATATATTTTTTCCAAAGTGTCGTCTATTTCAGTTTTCGAAGTATCTCAAAAAAAATTTTCAAACGTCTCTAGAAATTTGAATTTTGCACCTACAAAAAATCATCAGAGACTAATTTATAGGGCTTCAAAAAACCTAAATTATAAAAAAAAGAGTATTCTAGCTTCAAAATTGACGGAGATAGAGCTAAGAGACTCAAAAAACGAAAAATTACGTTTTTGAGGTTAGGTTTAGAGGACTGAAAATTTGTATAGAGGTGTATTTTTTTATATAGAATATAATGGCTTTATTAGTTTTTCTCTCTGCTTCTGGGGCCAATTCTCTTACCCGGCTAGACCTTTTTAGATATAAATTTTTTAACACTAAATGATGATTCAAAGGATTTTGATAATATCCACGTAAATTATAACGATGGTAAAATTTGGACTAATGAGATTAAATTAAATCAAGGAAAAAAAGAGAAAAAATAGTTGACAAAGGAGCTTTATGTATAACAGGATTTAATAGGAAAATGGTAACAGAATGAATAAATATAGCGAAAATTCAATAACAGACAAGATTACGAAAATGCAAGGAAAAAAAGTAATGATAAATTAAAACAAATACGTTTTGATGAAGCTTTACGTAAGAAAAAAGCTGATATTAAAATAAAAAAAGAACAACCAAATAAATATAAAGAGAAATTAGAAAAATTAAAGATAACGAAAATGGAATTCAAGAAAAAAAGAATACTGATGGATTGGAACAAATACGTGCGTATGAGGCTTCACGTAAAAAAAAAGCTTTTATAAAAATGAAAGATGAACAGCCAAATAAATATAAAGGAAATTTAGAAAATACTAAGAAAACGAAATTAAAATTGAAGAAAAAAAGAGTACTGATGAATTGCAACAAATACGTGCGAATGAAGCTTTACGTAAAAAAGAAGCTCATATAAAAATCGAAGATGAACAACCAAATAAATTTAAAGTAAAGTTAGAATATATTAAGACAACGTAATGAAAATTCGAGAAAAAAATGAGTACTGATGAATTGAAACAAATACGTGTGAATGAGGCTTTACGTAAAAAAGAAGCTTATATAAAAATAGGAGATGAACAACCAAATAAATATAAAGAAAATATATAGAAAAAACTAAGATGACGAAATTGAAAATTCAAGAAAAATAAATACTACTAAATTGGAATCAATACGTTCGAATAAAGCTTCACGTAAGAAAAAAGCTTATAAAAAAATTAAAGAAGAACAATCAAATAAATAAACAATAATTAAAAAGAAAAATTAAAAAGAACTAAGATAACAGAAATAAAAGAAAAAAATTAAAGAAAAAAAATACAGAAATTAAAAAAAAAAAATACAGAAATTAAAGAAAAAAAATACAGAAATTAAAGAAAAAAAATACAGAAATTAAAGAAAAAAAATACAGAAATTAAAGAAACAAAATAGTCCCTTCTGAAAAAAGTGATGACCGGATAAAGTGAAGCCTTAATAGATTTGATTTGTGATTGGCTCTCAGATATAAGAGGCTCAAACATATGCGCATACACAAGTTGATCTGGAATTCGATTGACACGTGTTAAATAACCCTCATAACCCTCATTACAAGAATAAAGGTTACTGAACGTGTTAATGCGTGCTTTTTTTTACACAAAACTACAAAAACAGCGAAGAATTGTGACGAATAATTCAAGTCAGGTAAGTCTAAATTATAAATGTATAATTAATAAAACATGATTTTAATAGTGAATACAAATGAATTCAGAAAAGTAAAAAAACAAAAGAATTATTATTTGATGAAACGTTTGTTGAAAAAGTTCTTTTTATTCAATAAATAATTATCTTCGGTTAGCTTTCGGTAGCTTTGGCTTAGCCCCTCCTTCTCTGTTTCAGATCAGCAACTGCGTGCAACCGTGTTCCTGAGTCATCAACCAGCTTCAACATGGATATCCTCGTGGGTCAAACGGCTTTAAGGACTCAGATCGTCAATTTCAGGCGGAACACGCTTCGAATCGGTGAAAAGAATCTCACGAGCGAAGTGATTAACGGGCAAGTATGCTTGCTTGACCGATATTGGAGCAAGTTCCAACACCAGCATGATGTCCTGCTTGCCGACCAAAGCTTGCACGAGAATGCCTACTTCACCGAAGATGTTTATGCGTTGACGGAAGTGGAATATTCGACTGAGCTCGGATATTTATTGGATGAGCAGGCTCGCCGGAGCCTGGGTCCGAGGGACGCAATCGATCAGCCAAGCAACACTGGTCCGCGTGCACAACTACCCAAAATCACGATCCCAAGTTTCTCGGGCAACCAGAGAGATTGAAAGTCTTTTCGAGATTTGTTCCAGGCTTTGATCCATCGTTACCCGTGGCTGACCGTGGTTGAGAAACTTTATTATCTAAGGACAGCCGTCCTCGATAAAGCCAAGTCAGCGATCGAATCCCTGCCACTAACTGAGTCGAATTATTTGACTGCTTGGAGTCTCCTGGTCGCTCACTTCGACAACAAGAGGATCCGGACTCAAGAGCATCTCAAAGCCCTCGTTGCTATAACAGCAGACAGGAAAGAGAATGTGCAGACCCTTCAACGAAATCTCGACGAGCTTACTCGACGTCGTGATGCTCTGCAGACCCCCGGCTGCCCAATTGAACACTGGGATGATTGGCTGATCTTTTTTGGAAGTCGAGGCATGGATGACATCACACGACGAGATTGGGAGAAGGAGTTTGGTAATTCAGAAGAAAACCCAACCTTTGTGCAATGGTCCACGTTCATGGCCAATCGCATTCGGACGTTGAAAGCTTTAGGGCTACCCAGCACCTCCTTAACCTCAAGAGAACGCGATTCACTCTGACCGGCCCCACCGGTGAAACGACTGAAGACTTTAGCCATCTCAAGCCTGCCAAATCTGGCTGCCTGCCCTTGCTGTGCGGCCAACCATCATTTGAGCCAGTGTGATGCTTTCCGGGACCGCGAAACCAATGGCCGATTTCAGATTGTCCGGAGTGAACAACGCTGTTTTAATTGCTTTCGCACTGGGCACCTGAGTAAGGCCTGTCCCTCAAAGGGAAAATGCTTGACCTGTGGTCGACGTCACCACTCGCTTCTTCATGGAGGTAGAGCTATGAAACGTCAGTCAACATCGCAACTGGATTCGGATCGCCCATTCAAGGCACCGCGTGGAACTACTGCACCATCGTCTACGACTCCCACTACTTCGAGCGAGACTCCATGACCGGTGGTGCTCGCAACGGCTCTATTGTTGATTCAGTCACCAGCCTTATCGGATCCAGGTTCTGAGGTCAGTCTCGTGAGTCACCGATTGGCTCGGAGATTGGGTCACACCCAAATCACCGGACCAATGGATATCAGCACAATCAACGGCACTTCGGTATGCTCATCTGAGAGAGAGTTGGCCTTGCATGTCATCTTAAGCGGGCGTCCTCCACTGAAACTCACGGCAGTAGAGATCCGACGCTTTCACATTAGGACCCCATCAGCGCCCGTTGATCCCGGGAGTTGGTCTCACTTACGGGATCTCCATCTTGCGGACTCAGCATTCGCCACCCCATTTCAGATTGATGTCCTCCTTGGAGCCGACATCTACGGCCAAATTATTCTTGACAGCATGCAAAAAGGAACCAAGGATCAACCAATGGCGTAGCGCACGATTTTCGGGTGGGGAGGCTTTGGCCTGGTCCCTTAGAGGAAGACCACCTCTCTCCCTCCGGTGCGGGTAATAATGTTGACATCATCCCCCGGTGTGGGTAATAATGTTGACATCATCCCCAGGAGATCAATAAGACCTCCAACAGCAGCTCCGATCTTTCTGGGAATTAGAAGAGCCACCCAGTGTCTCCACGATGTCCATCGAGGAAAACCAGTGTGAAAGACTTTTCCAACAGGGCTTTTAACGGGGAAATGACGGTCGTTACACGGTTCGCCTGCCTCTAAAGGAATCGCATGCATTGTCTTTTGGTGACACCTTGAGTCAGGCCCAACGCTCGCTAGATTCTCTGCGTGCCCAAATGGCGCGGGACCTGATTCTGGCAGCCAAATATAAGAGGTTCATGACTGAGTACGCAGAGCTGGGGCACATGACTCCGGTTGCGGCTCAAAGCCATGACAAGGCTTCAAGATCAGAACGCGTCTACTATATACCCCATCACGCGATCTGGCAGATCATGGATGGAGGCAAACAGAAATTGCGGGTAGTTTTTGACGCCTTACGCCAGACTCGTAGCTGGCTTTCGTTGAACGAAGTGCTGCACACTGGTCCTCGTCTACAACTCAGCCTTCCAGCAGTACTGACGCGATGGTGTCGATACCGCTTCGTGATTTCAGCGGACATCAGGATGATGTATCGTCAGATCAGAGTGCACTCTAACGACATTGATCTTCAGAGGATTGTTTGGAGACGGTCTGGGGAAGATCAGGAGACGCACTTCCATCTGGGGTCGGTCACCTATGGCACGGCATGTGCGCCTTACTCAGCGATTCGCACCCTACTCCAGTTGGCTCAAGACGAGGGCCTTGCGGGACCAAGAGCAGCGGAAGTCCTCCAACGCGAGATTTATGTGGATGATATATTCACGGGGGCGGACAGCCTCCAAGACGTTTGTGACCTTCAGAAGGAGCTCTTCATGATGCTGATTAAGGGAGGTTTTGAACTACGGAAATGAACGTTTAACTACTCAACTGTGCTGAAAGATCTTCCAGCAGAGAATTGTTTGCGGCCTTTGGGACACCGACTCATGAAGGAAGAACCAGTACGGACATTGGGCGTCTTTTCGAACCCAGTTGCGGATGAGTTTCGCTTCCGGAGTCCGTCACTCTCAGGCCACCGAACGACCAAGCGAACAGTCTTCGGCCTAATTGCACGACTGTTCGACCCGGTGGGGTGGCTCAGCCCCATCTTCATCCAGGCCAAGATTTTTATGCATCATATTTGGCTTGCCTGTCTTGATTGGGACGATGATTTGCCGCCATCCTTGCTATCAATGTAGTGCAGCTTCACATCTTCATTACAGGCCCTTGACGGTATTCGACTCCCACGATGGCTGGAGGTCCCTTTGAGGCAATCTATTCAGCTGCATGTATTCTCCGAGCCGCTTTGGCGGCTCTCTCTCTCTCTCTCTTTCTACGGCGTGGGACGTTACCGGAGTTGCGCCGCTATAAAGGGAGCCTCACGGCAGGCGCTCGTCAGTATAGCTCCGACTACTAGATGGTGCACAACGAGTCCTTCACCGGTGTGTCTTTGTTTACAGCTTTCTTTAGTGCATCTTTTTTCTATTTCGATTTTCTTTGTGTGCTCTTCGAGTTGTTCTTTGTTTCAATGAATTGAGTTCCTTGTTTCGTCTTTAAGCCGTGCAGTGTTCTTTTGTTTTGCCTTGCGTTTCTTGTCAATAAGTTTAGTGTTTATAATTTAGCAAACACTTGGTATTTCATTTATTAAATTTTCACCGAAACTTTCACAATTCATAAACTAATTTTATTATTTATATTAAAAATTATTAGTTTTCAAATTATTATTTGTCAAAAATATTAGTTTTCTTTTATTTAAAATATTTTACATTTCAGCAGTTAATGTCTTATACAAACAGTTTTATTTCTTCTTCAATTTCGTGTTTTTTTTATTATAAAATATACATTTTTAACTTTAGAATTGATCATTTATACTAGTTTTGTAAATTGTAAGAGTTTCTGTGTCAGTCTAATAAATTTATTCAAAATTTGATCTGGACATTTATCCAAATGTTTAATGCATGTACTTATTTTTGTATTATACTTGGTTTACTATTGATAGTAATTTATTCTATTTGTTAAATAATTAATATTATTTTGACTTTAAGAATCTTCAGAATTTAGTTTTTTTTATTTCATAAGACATTGTAAACTATTATGGATTTTATCTCAAATATTAGATGTATGATTTAAAAATGAGTAGAATTTATGTTATAATTGTGAAACTGATAAATGTATACTAAAATACAGTATAACTTAAAAAATAAAATGTAAAGAAATCCATAATATTAAACGAATAAGAATGGAATTTATGTTCTCTAATACTATTTATTACTAATGTTACATCCCATGGAACTACCCTTAAATTTAATTAGAAATTATTAAAACATTTTTTTTTTATTTTTAAAACAACGATAGTAAATTATAAAAAAATTAAGTTTTAACTATTTCAAAGCTTTAATTCAAAATCAGTTCCATGCGATGTACCGAGTCAGCACTTATCAACATTTTTATTGCGAAAACTCTCAAATTGTACGAAAGTGTGAAGGAGAGACAAAGAAGGAAATAAATTAGGAATTTCATTAGCAAGCAGGCTAATGAACTTCTTGACGATTTTCTCGATGAATTCGAATACACGTCGAAGTTTGATTCGACGACCCATCTCCAATTGCCCGGACACAAGGTTATAAAAACAACCTGGAGGTCTAGAAGTCGCCTTTTGTCATAATAAGACAGCACCCGCAATAGTCGGCTCTGCTGGTCCACTGAGAAATTAGAATCAGTGTTAGAAAAATAAGTTATAAATTTTTAAGGTTTAGAAATTTAAACCATATTAATAATTAGCCTAGAAGCCTAATTCATTAATAATATTAAGATAATTAATCTTGCGTGATATCAAAATCTGTGGAACTTTACCTTGAAAGAAAAAGGAAAATACGTTCAACACAAATTCTATAAATAAAATATCTTGAGAGACAATTGTGCCGCTGACTAGAATATAACCTGTGTTCAAGCAATTAAGGAAGGAACCAATCATTCTTGCCACGGACTTTCTCACCGTGTAGTTTAAGGAGTCTGAGTATAGGAACATCAGGACTATCGAATTGGAGTCAATTTCTTCTCTTTCTCTCCTAATTTTGTGAGTTATCTATACCAACGAAATTTATAAATTAAACTGATAGAAATTAAAGCGTAAATCAGCAAGTAAGGATAGTAAAATTATATGAATAATCTTAGTTAATACTTAGAAATTGATATAAGATCATATAACTATTTTTCTTCATAACAAATAAAGATAATTGTTGTTAGACTATTATTTAGAACAAGAACCTAACAGTAAGATATAAGACAAAATCTTTAATTAAATAAAAACTAATTAAAATAAAGTTTGTGGATCATTTAATTTATGAAAATATATATAATCCTTTTTCTTTTATAACTTAAATCTCTATATATATATATATATATATATATATATATATATATATATATATATATGCATAACAAATATTCATAAATTTATAACTCGTGAATATGCACAAGTATTGTTAGTATTATTATTAAGACATTGATCATAACATTTAATTTAATACGAATTTTGGGTGTAATTATCGTTATATTATCATTTCATCTATTTCAGAAATTCGAAGTTTTGGTTACGCTTTGAAGTGTCACCTTGGTTACGCTCTAAAGTGTCACTTTGGTTACGTTCTTAAGCCTCACTTTGGTTACGTTCTTAAGTGTCACTTTGGTTACGTTCCTAAGCGTCACTTTGGTTACGTTCTAAAGTGTCACTTTGGTTACGTTCTTAAGTGTCACTTGGGTTACACTATTAAGCGTCACTTTGGTTACGCTATTAAGCGTCACTTTGGTTACGTTCTTAAGTGTCACTTTGGTTACGCTACTAAGCGTCACTTTGGTTACGCTTCAGGAATACGTGATTTCTGTTGCGCTGGGGAAACGTGACCATCAGTTACGCTTAAGTGAAAGTTACGTTAACTATTATACAGATAAATAAATGTTGAGAAACATAAGTTTTGATCAAAATTAGATCCAATTTAAATTTCTACAATCAATAAAGATCGAGAAAAATAAATTTAAGAATTATACTTGTGAGCATTCCAACGAGTTATTATTAAAACCAATACATCAGCAAGGGACAAGGTAAGTCCTGGGACGGTAGACTGGTTCCCAGCAAAAATAAATAATTTTTGTTAAGAACTCAACGACCGAAACTAGTCCGGTCGTAACAAATGGCATCCCTTGTGGGGAACCAGTAAGACTTGTCACTTGCTTAAATAAACTTTATAAATCATAAATTACTTGATTAATTAAAAATAAATAATACTTTATAAAATGAGTACTTTATAAAACTTTATATTTGCGACATATACAATTGTCACACAGTGAAGTAACAAGTTATATATATTCATAAAATTTTAATCTATACGCCATAAATTAATAAAGATCGCACTACACTCAGGTAGTTAGATTCATAAGAGTTTAATTAGTTAACTGATTCAATATTAAGGTAATTTAAATTTATATTACATCAAAAGAGAATAATTCCAATAACTAGACAAAATGGCTACTTTACAAGAAATAATGCAAATAAAAGATGCTACGGAACGTAACAACGCTTTAGCAGAATTCCAAGCACAAGAACAAGCGGATAAAAGCACCCAAATTTTAGGACATCTGGATACTTCACATGATGCTCTGACCTCGTTATCTACTAGTTTCACTATTCAGGCAGCAACAGTTCATATTCCATATTTCGACGGTACGAATCCGCCGTTGAAGGATTTTATACAAGACATTGAAAATGGAAGACAATTAATTCCTCCTGCACAAGAGAGATTACTTCTAAGATCTATAATAGCTAAATTGAAGGGTAAAGCACGGCATTCCATATTAGGACAAACTTTTAATACGATAAATGAATTAAAAGAACATTTGAAGAGTAGATTTGCCCCAAGCAGATCATACAGTTATTATATACAAACTCTGGCCAATGCGTGTATGGGTCAAAACGAAAACGTACGGGAATATCATGGCCGTCTAACTTATTTAGTAAACCATGCTCAAGCCGCAGTAAGAGAAGATTCAGGAGGAGCTGAACGAAGGATCGATCAAACGCCTCAGCTACAAGTATTAGCATTAGAAGCCTTTTTAAGAGGACTACCAGACGAATGGAGAACGTCTGTTATTATAGCCAACCCTCAAACTTTAGATGAAGCTTTAGAAGTCGCTAAAAACCTTGAAAAATACACAACAACTTCTAACATCATTCGCCCTTAAATCAGAATGATACATCAAGTGGACGAAACGAAGAAAGGTACCAGATTTTCAAACAAAAATGATCCGGAAATATTCAACAGGAATATACCTTATTATTATAATCATAATGACGTAGAATTTCCACACACCACAATAGAGGGAGGCCGCATCATTGCTCCTCCGCAACTGAGTTATAGGCCAAATTTACAACAAAATAAAACAGAACCCCATCCTGTGAGTATCCTGAAGAATCCTCGACCACAAACTCCTACAGGAACTACCTCTCCTGGTTATTCAATACCACCTAACTTCTATAATTATGGCCCCCAACAATTTCCTATGTATCCTCCTCCATTCTATCCACCTATGTATCCTAACTACTATAACCCTTATGCTTATCACCCAATGAATCCTCGATTAACTCTGGAACAAACATTTAACGCCAAGCAATTCGAACCACCAAACTCTCAAAGTTTTCAACCAAGGCCTTATTATCCACCACGGAATGGTGACTCACGTGATAAGTCAAATAATGGATCTAGACCGACTTCGCCCTTCAGACCCAATGTTAACACCAATAACGCTTCTTTAAACTACCAGGGTATTCGCCGAATAGACGTACCGGCGAACAAGACCCAATTTACTCGTCCCGCTCAAATTGATATAATAAGAGCGGAAGAATCCAACGATGTGCAAGGAGCAGAGGAAAGTGTCCCACAGTACGATTAAACGTCACACCTTTGAAGAACGAAGAAGGTGTTTTCATACTAGACACAGCCGCTGATATCAACGCGGTAAAACGAAATGCTCTCAAAGGTGACACACTAATTAACGTAGATGAAGCAATAATAGTAACAGGAATATCACCATTACCCTTAGATACTGTAGGAACTGTGAACATGGAAATCTTAGGTTCAACACACGTGTTTCATGTTTTACCGTCAACTTCACCACTTGACCACGAGGCAATTTTAGGGTCCTCATATTTTGAATATGAGGCAGCCAAGGTCGATTATGAGCTAAAAGCCCTGGTCATAAAAAGTAGACCAATTGATCCAATACCGTTTTTGGATAGAAAAATCACACTATATGACCAGGAGTGTGGACTAAATTTCAATGACGAAAAAAGGAATACAAAAGCTGCAAGCAAAAAACTTCAGCCATCATCAGCTGAGAATAAGAAAAAGAAAAACCTACGACCCAAAGGCGAGTCTGAAGAAGTCAACGTCCTTCAAGAACTACCGTTCCAATTTTCTGAAAACGAAGTACCCAATAAGTCCATTAGTAAAATTAATCACCAAGGTAAAAGGGTAGGCTGCAACATCATCCACCGACTACCCCCACGTAGTAAAGTAGCACTTAAAATACCCACTACCAAACAATCAATCAATGGTGAAGCCTACTTACCTCGAGTTAATATGACTCCTGGAGTATTCCTAGGTGAAGCCGCTGTAATTAACAAATCAAGAACGTGTTATGTAATAGCTATCAACACTCGAGAGGATGAAGTCGAGATTGAAATACCACCCCAAGACTTAGAACCTTTTGAATTCGACGTATCTGAGGAAATGTTCGATGATGAAGAAGAAGAATTCGACGCTGACCTCAAACGAGATCGAATAGAGTACATCATGGATAAAATGACACGTGACCATCATTCAGAAGAAGAACTAAATCAAATAAGAAAAATTATTGAAACATTTCCCTATTTATTTTACCTAGCAGGAGACATGCCGTCCCGCACGACTTATATACGACACCGAATAAACACAAAGGATGAAATACCAGTCTACACCAAACCCTATCGTTATCCACCAGCTCTACACGAGGAAGTACGTAAGCAAGTAAATAAACTTTTACAGGACGGCTTGATACAAAATTCTAATTCTCCATATAACTCATCATTATGGATAGTCCCAAAGAAACCAGACTCCTAAGGGAACAAACGTTATAGACTAGTAATTAATTATCGAAAATTAAACGAGAAGACCATTCCAGATGCATATCCACTCCCTAATATTAACGAAATATTAGAACAATTGGGCGGAGCAAAATACTTCTCAGTTTTCGATCTGGCTAACGGTTTTCACCAGGTCGAAGTTTGTCCAGAAGACCGAAAGAAGACGGCTTTTACTACTCCCTACGGCCATTACGAATTCACAGTTATGCCGTTCGGCCTTTCTAACGCACCTCCGACCTTCCAAAGGCTCCTAGATCAAGTGATGCTAGGAATGCAAGGCAGAGAAATTTTTGTTTACCCAGATGACATAATAGTTTATGCTAAAGACCTAAACGAACACAAACAAAAGATATTAAAGGTTTTCAATCGATTCTCAGACGCAGGATTAAGATTACAAATCGACAAATGCGAATTCCTAAAACCGGAAGTGGCTTATTTGGGGCATAAGATAGGCAGTTACGGAATAAAACCAGACCCAGGGAAAATAAACGCAGTTAAGAATTTTCCCAAACTCAAATCTATCACTAATGTTCGACAATTCTTGGGTTTAGCAGGGTATTACAGAAGATTTATTAAAGACTTTGCATTTAAGTCAAAAGCACTAAATACGTTGCTAAAGAAAGGAAACAAATTCGAATGGACAGAGGAGCAACAGAAAAGTTTTGATACACTTAAACGAGCCTTATGCAAAGCTCCCATCTTAATAAACGCAGATTTCAACGAACCTTTTATCTTAACAGTAGACGCCTCAGATTATGCATTAGGCGCTGTCCTTAGTCAGGGCAGTCCAGGACAAGACCGCCCTGTGGCCTATATGTCACGATCTCTTAATAAAAGTGAGAAAAATTATTCTACCACCGAGAAAGAATGTCTTGCAGTAATATCTGCAATACTGTATTTTAAACACTACCTTTACGGTCGACATTTCACTGTATATGGCGACCATGAACCACTGACCTGGATAGAAAGCATAAAGGACCCTATGAGTAGGCTTAATCGCTGGAGAGCCAGACTGAGAGGTTACGAATATACATTTATATATAAGCCAGGCCTTCTAAACACCAATGCTGACGCACTTTCTAGAAACCCTGTGGATGTTAGAGTAAACAAGGATTCATCAGATAACGAATCCATAACTGATAAAGAATCAATCCCAGACCCTCTAAAAATTATGGCCCTTCCACTCAAGGTAGGAGAACCTAAATCAACTAAAGCATCACTGGCCAGACAGATAGCAACAACCACCAAGGTAAATACATCAGACCAAGGAAACCCAAAACCTACCCGAGAACGCAAGAAAGGAGGTAAAAATGCACCATTGTTACCACCTCCTGGATACACTAGTAATCAGGCCGATATAAACGAAAGTACTATAGCAAAAAGGGTTCGCTTTAGAAAACAGAACGAACCTATCATTAATGCTCCAACGTCCGCCTCAATAGATACAGAAGAATCTAACACTATTTCTAGCCTTAGACAAGAGAGCGAGAATACAGAACTTGAATCTCGAGTCGTATCAGAGGAAGAAATAATACCTATACCCTTGAAGGATCGATCAATTATGCCTTCTCTTTTAACCAAAGAGGCTGAACCTTCCGATACAGAAACAGAATCAGAAATGGATCAAGGAAATAAACCCTCGGAATTACCGTTACAGCAAGATAACGTGGATAAGCACAGATCGGCCGAACCCACGGCCTCAAATTATCTTCCTACAAAAACAGTAATATGTCAAAAACGTCAATCTATAGATTCATCTTCCTCATCGGAAGATGAAATGCCTAACCTTTGCTTTCAATCTACTATGAGGAAATCTTTAGCAACTGAAGAAGAACAGGAAAGTTATAAAGATATAACGAAAGAATTAGAAGCAACCAAATTCACACCGGAAGAAACTAAACAATTTCTGGAAGAATTTGACGGTGGATCTTATTTCTCCATGAATACTTACCTTCGCAATCCCGACGAAGAGCCCGAGGGGGAAGGAGAAATGGAAATTGATCAATGTAGCGACTCTAGTGATGATGGCACGATAGACTGGGAAGGTGGACAAGGAAGAGTATTTCCTGAAATAAGAGAAACAAAGTCTTTGCCTAATTCACCAAGTAATAAAACCCAAAAGGAGGCAAGGGAGATAGATACAGCAGCCTGGGTAAAAGACCAAATCAGGGAAAATGCAACTCCATTCCCAGCGTACAAAGAACCTGTAGCTCTAACACATAAGTCACCAATCCGAGGTCCCATAGGACGCTCCACTTCGTTCACCTCACGACTCCATCAGCCGTCAGAATTGTGTCATTTATCAACTATAAACCAAAGCGACGACGACGAAGGAAACGAAAGTAACAAAAATGTCAATCAATTACCAACTCCAGCGAGAAAATCTGAACTTCTTCCCAAACGTCTCGATATCAATACTCAACCTACCGAAATGTGCAAAAACTCCAAGACGAACACATCTTTAAAACCACAATCTAAAGATAACAAAGCACGTTCAACACCCTTCACAACACATTTTAAGGCCTTGTCAGATTGGAGTAAATTATCTATAATACATGAACCTAATCAAGAGGAATCAGGACTTGAACCTGATATAATGACTACGATAACTCCAGAAGTTTCTGAAACTGCAGAACCTATACCAAGACAATCCACGAGTAACAATCTTGATACCCAGGAAGAGAATTGCTCAATTGAAATACTAGAATCCTTAACTGACAAAGAAGGAAACGATATTCATGCACCAAGCATCTACAACGAGAAAGATCACTTAGCGAATTCACAACCTACCGTTGGAGAAGCAATGGTCACTAAATTTCGGAAACGATACATATTCAGCTTAGTAGTCACGGAAAGTTATAAAGATAAAATAAAACCATCTAATATAAAAAAATGTTTTGAAGCATTAAGAGAATTCCTAGTAGAAAAACAAGTGAAGTCTTTCAGAATAGCAAGAAGGGGTGAAATCACTAATAACCTTCCGCAGAACGAACTTCTCTTGCTTTTAATAAAATATCTGCAACATTTAGATATTACAATGAAAGTATGTATGGGCATTTGTAAAGTGCCACCAGCAGAAGCAAAAGAAAATATCTTAATTAAAAGTCATACCAGTTTATTTGACGGTCACAGAGGCATGGGAAAAACTTACCGAAAAATAAGAGAACGTTATTATTGGAAAGGAATGAAAAAAGAAATAGAAGAATTTGTGGGGAAATGTGACGTTTGTCAAGAACAAAAGTTAACTCGAATCCGAACTAGAGAGCCGATGATCATAACAGATACACCCTCTGAACCTTTTTATAAGATAGCCATAGACACAGTAGGACCATTACCTATTACTACTTCTGGTAACAAACACATATTAACCATTCAATGCGTTTTTACAAAATACTGCATAGCCGTTCCTATACCGAATTTGACTGCTATAACTATAGCTGATACCTTGGCTAGACATTTCATCGCCCAATTCGGCGTACCAAGAATAATATTGTCGGATAACCATAGGAGTTTCAAGAGCCAATTACTACAAGAATTGTCAAAGATCTTTGAGATCGAACTCAAAAATACCACAAGTTTCCATCCTGCATCCAATGGCTCACTAGAACGTAGTCATGCTATGCTCGCCGACTATCTACGTACCCGAGGATCAGGCAAACAAGATTGGGATAAAATAATCCCTTTTGCCATGTTCGAATACAACACCTCAGTCCATTCATCCATCGGTTGCACTCCATTTGAGCTGATATTTGGAAGAATCGCACGAATTCCAAATTTAATACTCGATGAATTCAACATAGAAACCTACAATGATTACCTATGTGAACTTATTGGATGTTTAAGAGACTTAAGAGAAACAGCTAGAGATGATCTCATACAATCAAAATATAAAAGTAAACAACAGTATGATAAAAAGGCACGACCCCAAAACCTAGAAATAGGAATGGAAGTATTTGTTCTAAGAGAACCTCGAAAAGGGAAATTAGACAGATTTTATAATGGAAGATTCATAGTGAGAGAAATCTATAAATCCAATAATGTCCTCATCGAATCCACTAATGGAAAACGATTAATCAAACACATGGATAAAGTCAAAAGGGCTTACGGATAATCACAAAAAAAAACAAAAAAAAAAAATATTGTAAAATTACATTAATTACGTTTGGAATTTTTATATGTTGCAGGAAATAAAACAAGCTCAAGATAACGAATAAAATGGCTATAAGCTACTTAATCGACATCCTTAGAGTATGGACCACAATCACGTCAGTAGCGAATTCTAGAGAACCAATCTATCGCATCACACCCTTACAGAAAAATCCAGGAATCTTCTATGAGGCTCAAGGCGAAATAAAACTCATACGCAGCCACTGCTGAATAACCATAATTTTGGACTTGCAAAACTTAAGGGATCCAATTCCTTGGAAAAGGACCCAACTACAGAAAACTTACAACAACTGCTTAAAGGTATTCGAAAACAAATGTGACGAATATATTCCCATTACTTACTACCAAGAGAAACTTGACGATCTTCAATCACGATTCGACGAACTTACTAACACCCTTGTTCCCACCACCCCGACCACCATAGGAAATAACTTATCTCCCACGCTAGCAAAGAGAGGAGCTCCTATAGAATTTATAGAATGGGCAAGCGAAAAACTGTTTGGTACCATGAACGCGGAAGACAGAGAACAAATCAATCAACAGATAAATACTCTATACCAGAGTCAAGAGTCACTTTCTAAACTAGCAGCAAATCAAACGCATATAATTAGTTCGGACCTAAATCACATTCATCAAACCCTTAACAACTACAAAGAAGAACTTAACAAATTGCATAATGGCGTGTTAAATATACTCAACACCGCCTCTACGGTACAGTCAGTAGAAAATAAAAGCCTCGCAATTCAGTCCATGATAATTTGGTCAGCACAATTCGCACAATCGTTAGATTCCCATTTAGACTCTCTTAAAACCTTACTTAACACTATCGAAAGCACCACACATGGACATCTACATTCCTTAATTTTGAGTCAAAATCAATTTCAAACCTTACTCACGGTAATAAATAAACAAAATAACGACCATACCCTTCCGCTCGATCATTCCAAAATAACACTGAAAAAATCATTGGCACTTTCTTAAACGAACATCTTTCTAATTCAAGGAAGATTGAACATGATAATAGATTTTCCCCTCACAGATCACACAAAATTTCTAAATTATAAAATCCACACCTTACCAATACCCAAAGAAATTTATAATAACCTTACAGGTTACGCAAGTATAAAACCAGAATACAGTAACCTGGTAGTTACTCCCGGTTCACAAAAATATTTTCTCACCGACGCCAGTTACGTAAAAGATTGTTTGAGGAATAAAGAGACCTATTTTTGCCTACCAAAATATCCAATACTCTCTCCCTCAAGCCCGCATACTTGCGAATATTCACTATATTCACAACCGACCATGCAATCTCTAAAAACTTGTAATCTACTAATCACAACTGACCCTAAACCCTACTGGAAAAAGTTAGACTCAACAGACGAATGGCTTTACTCAACTTTAAAACGATGCCCTTACATATCACATGTCAAGGAAACTCAGGTACAAACGTACAGTTACAAGAAACAGGACTACTCACATTACACGGCCAATGCACCGCCCATAACCAAGACATAACTATCTATGGAGTAAATACTATAAACGTAAATGACACTTACATGTATAACCCTAATATAACATACGACCTACCCCCACTATTATCTCTCCAACAACCTCCAACCTTTTTCACCCTACCAGGAACCCTAAAAACCGAAACCACAGCACAATTAAAAAAATGGACACAAAACAATAATATTATCTCTTTGCAAGAGATAGAGTCAAAATTCCGAGAAATAGCTAATAACCACCACGAGCGCAACCGCAGTTACACGATTGTTGCAGCTGGCTTTACCACTAATCTGATAATAGTGACAATCACAATTTTTTTGGTTTGGAAATGTCAAACCTCAAATTGCTCAAAAAAACCAACCGTTATGAAAAACCAAATCCAATATACCTACAAGAATATAATAAGAAACAAGCAGAAACAGTATCCGATACTACCTACCTCACGGTTCAACCCTTACAACAAGTCCCCACTAATCATAGTACCCTCGTAATATCTACACTACCCAATCCTGAAAATAGTAACCATGAAAGACAAACCCATACTAATAGAAACTTCGAAAGATCACTGTCAATCTGCTCCCTGGACGCGGAGTTACCCCCACAAAGTATAACATACGCCTAAACTAAATCATCACGTTATTATTAAAAATTTTTTTTTGAAGCTATGCTTCTTATGCGAGGTTACGGCAAGGGCCTAAAACGTATAAAAATCAACAGATCACGAATGTCACCCCACGTGAATGTATGAATACGGCACAGAGTGTCATTACTGCTATCAACATAAACCCACTATTGTTTTCTCTTTCTTTCTCTCCCTCTCTCCCATTCCGCTTATGAATATGCGTGTATATATACGTTACCTAAAGTAGATGTGTGTTGAATGTACTGCCATTGATGCTTGTACTGTGTGTGTGTATATATATATATATATATATATATATATAGTAAAATTTTGAGGAAAGTATCCATATAATACTAGAACGTTAAAAGAAAACACAAAGCGGGTACTCTTTCTCTTTCATGTTAACGAGGTTTCCTTATACCCTCTCAATTACACTCACGCTACATATAATATATGTCTGTATTTCTTTGGTTACTTTGTTTATAATCATAATTACGTATACCTAAATATGTTTTTTTATTTTTATTAATTGGTATTAATTAATAATAAAAAAATTTAATAAATAAAAGAATCTCGGGTCGGTCGGTTTTCTGTCGGCGACCTTTTCCTGTAACAAGAAAATAACAAGAAGGTAAAGAAACCAAAAGATTAATTACTATTCTAATTGAATGTTTAAACAAACGCGCGACGCTTAAATAATAAATTAACACACTATACTAAACTACAGCAAAAGTGGACGACACCTTTAATCTAATATAAATTATAACCAGAAATAACGGTCAGGTGGAAAGTCTGAATGCGCGAGTTAAAGTCGTTTTAATATTTTATTACTATTCATGAAATGCATGCAACCAAAAATTACATTAAAGGAAATTCTTAATAAATCACCATCTTACCTGATCAACTTTCTTTTCGATGACATACCCTACAACAATGAGGAGAAGTCGTCACACAATCTAAATGAGAAAACACCCCACATGTGCATCGCACCGAAGGGTCCGAATATACGATTGTCTTCAGGCATTTGGAACAAACACCTACGTTGGGAACGCTAGGAATCTCCCCATCGTCCCACTTAAGTGGATCCACTTCTGATTTCGTCGAACGCTTCTTCTCACGGTGCCTGCGCATCCTAATTTTAGCACCCTCTCTTCTTTTCAGCTTCTCCTCTTCCGTCTCAATTATCGGACGCCTTATATTCCTTTTCCCCTTTCCCTTGGGCTGAACCTTATTACCCGACACCGAACCCGTTGATTCTCCTGACGGAAGACCCGCATCAGTCTTAACCGGACCTTCTTGGTTTTTGCCCGCCCCAGTACTACCACCGGCATTCACAATGTTCTCCAACACTCCCATCGAGTCCTGAACCGACATCTGCATATATGCGGCCCCTGTCGGATTATGTGGTGGCACCGGCGAAACCATAGGTCGATAAAATCTACGGTCGTCCTGCGCCCTAGTAGCCTCATCAACTTCACTATCCCCATGAGTCACAGCACTATAACTAGCCTCTGAGCCGTCACTCATAGCGTTTTCACCGTCCACACCTCTAAGGTATAATACCTTTACCCCAGAAACACCTTCACACTGAACGCCTTGACTCACTAATTCTCGGAAACCCACGCCGCACTGCACCTCAACGTGATTCCCAATGTTTTCCGTCTGTCCACCCACACTCTTACTCGTCAACTCCACTTGCACTCCCACACTTATCATCTCAGGCCGAACTGCCTCCTCAACCCTAGAGACACTAGGTTGATTAGCACAAAACCTTAGGGCATCAAGGAGTCCGTTTACAACCGTCCGATTTTGACCACTAGCAGAGACACTAGGTTGATTGGCATACACCTTTATGACATCAAGCAGACTGTTCACAACCTCCCGATTATGATCGTTGGCAGATATAATGAAGAACAACCTAAAAAAAAAATTAAAGTTATCCTTTTTATTCTAATAACATAAATAATCTTAACTTAATAACATCATCAAGTCCCTACGATAACCACCAAGCGAAGTTACGCGCGAATGCTTGTACACACATTAAACACTGATTTATTTACTTGAATTAATGTAACCAATAAAGTCAAGTACCCAATTTCAAATAGTTTAAGGTCACGTGTAACACATAGTAAAAAAAAAAAAAAACAACAAATACATCTTATCATATACGAATTTAATAAAAACGGATTAGAACTGCCATAAACCTATTAACCTATTAAACGAATAAACTTATAAAGAAAGATGCAAACTCAACATTTTCAATTTTAATTGCTGTAATATTTCTTTCAATTTTTTTGTCATTTCTTAAATCTTCAAAAAAAAAAAAAAAAAATTTTTAACAACGTAAAACATTATAAAGTCAAAAGTTATTTTACAAATATATAAAAATTTTTTTTACCCACATAACTTTTAATATCAATCTAATGTATTTAATTTTCAAGATATATCTTAAAAGAATTCCAAGATCGATCTCGGGACATAGTCATGTAAAATTACCCATGATTAAAAACATCTGTCCTTAACACAATATAATGTGGCTTATAAAAATGATTTTTTACAATCTATTATCATTTAAAAATTTCATATTTTAAGGAAACATAAAACGGACACTACACCTACAGTCATAATTATTGACTATCTTCACATTTTAATGCAAAATTTTCAGGAAAAGACATGAATTAGATGTTATAAATATTAAAACAAATATATTTATTAGCATTCATCAATTTTTAATTTCCGGTAACAGTTCAAATCAATCCTTAACTATATATATATCGTTCCTATTTTTAAATACAAATAAAAATAAGAAAAATTCTAAATTATATTTTCTTAATTATAGTAACTATATCATTTTTTTTTCAAAGGATTTTAATTTTATTGCAGAAAAATTCAATTCGAATTATCCCAAAATATCTTAAAATGAATTTATTAACATTTCTAACAAAATAACTCTTTTTCTTTCAACAATTTTTTTTTATAAATGATTTTGTTAACATGACGATTGTCGTTTTAATTAAGCGAAAGGAAATCAAAAGCATCTATTTGAGTCAAATAGATTTCTCTTCAGTGAATATTTTGCACATAATTATTATTTATGTTATATAATTGTAACAAATTTAACAGCAATTGGATTGCTACCCGAAATTGAGTATTTGACGTTATCAAAATTCTTTCTAATTTTTGTCGTTTGACTAAAACCTTGCTAAATTAGTAACCCTTACTATAAAACCCGTAACAATAAATTGATTTCAATGTTCTTCAAACCTTATCGAAAGATGCTCATGACGTAACTTAACGCTCGCACATATAACAATACAAACAGTCAGTGACACCGGCCACATACGACAGTCAGCTATATATGACAATGCTAGGGCGTGCGGACAACGTAATTTGGCACAAGCGCGCGTAACACAGCGTAGAACATTTATTTAACGGTTATATACAAGTGACGGTATTCGGTTACAACACAGCTATACGCGCCGTGAACTCAGCCAAATAGCGTTATCTAAATCAAAAATTCGGATATAAACAAACCAATCACAAACACCATATTAATTAAAGAACGAATAATTAAGATAGAAACTAAACTTAAAATAAATTAATCGAATATTCAATTGGGAGAATGATTGCATGTATATATATATATATATATATATATATATATATATATATATATATATATATATGTATGTATATATGTATGTGTATGAATGCATGTATGTATATACGTATATAGGAATGTATAATTATGTATACGTTCAACTAACTCAAAGAATATTAATAATAACACTATTACAAACACTAAATATAACCAACTGCCCTTTTTCCTCTCTCTTCAAAATATCTATTCACAACTATTTTAGTCTCTACCAAAAGAACCACGAAAATTTTCTATATACCACAATAATCAACAAGTGCTCGCAAACCACCATACCACCACACTGTTAATTAATTTCAATAACGAACGTCAACATAATGAGTGCAGCACTTGACAGACAGCGTCATAACGTGCGCCACTTAGAAACTACGTCGGCCAACGAACATAATTTTTTCTCCCACGCGCATTACCTACGCTCGCGCGCAAGGATATTAGCATACCGTAACTTAGTATAGTTACAGCAACTTACGTCGAACCTTTTTCAGACTGAAATTCAAATATAATAACGAAATTTAGAAAGGTAAAAATTTTTTTTCCAAATTTAAAACAATAAACACACGATTTCCAATTTAACTTGCATTTTACTCCTTTTTTTTCGGAATTCTAATAATCAATATTTAAAAATTCTATATAAAATATATCTATAATGATTTTTTTTACAAATATAATATGAAATACATAAATAAATATTATAAATAATAATTAATAATTGTAAACCTTACAAAAAGATGCGAGGATGGAAAATTTTTTTTATATATACAAATTTTCAGGATAAGTTAAATTTTTCCAAAGAAATATAACTAAAAATGTAATGATTTCAAGTATCCCTACTGAAAAAAATAACATGAGATCTCACGTGAGATCTCATATGAGATCACACACGAGATCTAACATGAGATCTCACGATTGAAAATGAAACGAGATCTCATGTACCGCAAAATTTTATTTTTCCTGATGCCCGATCTCACGTGAGATCTCATGTGAGATCTCATGTGCGAAAAGTATAATTTTTCCCGATACCCGATCTCACATAAGATCTCACATGAGATCTTATATGAGATCTCGTGTGAACTAAAATAAAATTTTTTCCTACACTTATTGTTGTAATTAATGTCAACAAATATAAAATATAAATTTTGGTCTATAATTCAATTTATTTATATATTATATATATTAATAAAATTACGATTAAATGATTCTACACTACATCTACAAAACAATCGTTATCTAAAGCATGCTATTATGGATTATGGTTTTAAACTATATTCGAGCGTAATTATACTTGGCGATTGAATAATAATAGAAACAAAATTTTAACGAAGATTTAGACGTTATTTACAAGTAATATTTAAGATACTAGTCACTACAATTATGCATATCGCCTTTTACACTCGAGAAGGCCATCCCTTTTCAGTGAGGTCTGGAGCCATGACGTTCGTATACAAAGGTTTGTACAGAATTTGTTTATTCAAAAAATGAGATACTTATTTCATATCACAGACGAAATCATGTATACGAGGCTCGGGGTCAGTTCACTGATTAATGACAGTTTTTCTAATCAATAGGTAGTGTCGTTCTATGACGCACGCTGCATCTGGTTCAGATTTACGGCATAACACGTCTTACCAATTGTTACACAATTTGCACGTCGCCGTAAAAACAGTTGCAGCTTCATTTATGTCTTAGAACATTATGACAAACCACCTTCAATGAACTGACAGTGACTTAGTACTTATTATCTTTTTTTTATCATACTGATAAATTATTTTTACATATCATTTACAATAGCGTCTTGTAGATTTAAATAATATAGGTTTTTCTGACTCAAGAATTATTGATTTTACTTTTATTTTAAAGTAATATCGCAATCTTATTGCTTCTTTCCATGATTCAGTCGTGAATCTACCGTAATCTGAACAATTTCAAAATCGCGCTCGAATATAATTTCAAACCATGATATATAATCATATTCATACAGACTATTCACATGGTTTTCATAATAAGAATTATATTTGTATGCAATGTAAGTCTAAACGTTAAAAGTAAGGTAATACACATATTTTAGTATTATACTATTTTACATGTTAAAGGTCAGTTTTAGACGAGGTTTTAGGCATTTTTTACTGATTGAAAGTAGCTAAAAAAGTAATTTAATTTCTTTTCAATAAAAATACATATCATAATTGCTTTCACTTGTGAATATCTATTCATTTTATCGTATGAAAAACGGAAGTGTGTACATTAGTCAAAATTCTTTTCTAGCTATTTTCGATCAGTAAAGTTAATCGGAAGCTGATCCTTAATTGGAAAGTGACGCCATGAAATACCATGCAAAAACGAAAATTAGAACTACTAACTCCGGGCAAGATACGTTGGGTCATATAGCTCTACTAAATTTATTGAATATGATGATGTTCTAGTCTGCGAATACGTATTTATAATATTAGTGTAATTATATAAATTGAGGGCATGGTGATGCTTCCCCCTTCTGATAATATTTCTGATCCAAGTTTATGTTTCACTTCAATAAAAAAATTAGTAGGATTCAACTTGAGTGCGAACAACTAAAGAAATCTACCAAATACTTAAAAAGTTATGTACAAATTAGCAATTTATAGTATTTCGGGGTTAGGTTTGGCAACTTTGATATATTATTTGAGATTCGAGTTCATAAAAAAATAACCGCTCTAAAGGATTTTTTCATTTTAACTAAAATAATGGTATTAATATAGCTAATTTCAAAATTTGTCAAAATTTAAAGAACAAGCCGAAAAAAATAAATAAGTAATAAAAATCTTTTTCAAATTTTTCAAATTGAATAAAATATATAAGAGATCCCATGTGAGATCACATATGAGATCGCACACGAGATTGCATATGAGATGTCACGTGAAATCGCCTATGAGATCGCATATGAAATCGAATGTATATTCGTTAAATTTTTAAAATAAAATAAATATATGTGCGATCTGACATGAGATCTCACATACATTTATTTTATTTTCAAAATTCAACGAATATATATGAGATTTCATAGACGATTTCATATGAGATCTCACATGAGAATTCATACAATATTTTCAGTAGGTATGATTTTTCTCGGATTGTTCTTTAATTTTAAACATATTTACACTCTTCCGATTCTCGTTTATTTAAAATAAGTTCATACCTATAAGTAGAATAGGTGGTAGCGCAGGGCCTAAGGCTCTTGGCTCATGCTGTAGTAGACCAAAGTTTAATCCCCGGGGAAATTTCGGAAAAATTTTTCTGAATTTTTCTCTGTGAAATAGAACTAGTAGACCACACTGAAAAACTTTTCGTACGAAAACACTATGATGAAAAGCAAAAAGTGTTTTGGCACGAACGTATTAATGCTCTAGTTTACGAATGTTCGTAGTTATTCAGCACGAAGATGCATGAGCTGCAGAAAACGGTACAAGTAAAACCCTCTGACGCTCGAAGTTAAGGGCTATGAATTTCGTAGAATATATGATTGATACTAATATCATATGTGTATACTTTGAATTTCGTAGCTCAGCACTATGAGCTTCGTAGTAAAATCACACGAACATTCAAAACTCGAAAAGAGAGTCGAGTGCGGCTCTCCCACTCCTTCACACAAAAAGCAAATGAGGGGAAAAGATAAAACTCACGCTTTATGAGAAAAACTGCCTCGATTGAAATGGCGTTCTTTAATAACATATGTATTATTTATATATAGATATAAAATTAAAAATATATTTTAATATTTTACGCAATCTAAGTGTAAAAAAAATTTAAATAAGCATTTTGAAAAGCCAATAATTCAAAGAAATTATTTAATCTATTTGTTAAAATTATTCTAATTATTGTGTCAGCCAAATTTTGCTAAAAATAAAATGTTAAGAAACATTTTTATTGTTAATCTATAGTTCTATTATATTTTTAGCATAATAAATATAACTTTATTTTTTGTAAATATTTATTTCGTTTGAATGAAATTAAAATTATATTTACATTAAAACTTCTTAACAATACTATTGGTTTCAGTTTTTATATAAGAATAATTTGATGTAAAGATATATTTGTTATATTCTATTGAAGATAATAGTATATACATGTAAGCAAATATTCTATAACTACATTAATAGTAAATATAATAGAAAATTTTTTAGTAAAGTTTTGTGTTCCTCAAAATAACGGAATGGAAACTGTTAAAAAATTGTTTAAAAACAGTGACATTAAAAGTTAAAAGTTCTAGAGAATTACTCAAATAAGCGATACTAAAAAAATAATTTTATAAAACTAAAAAAATTTCTATTATATTTACTATCAATGTAGTTATAAAATATTTGCTTACATCTATATACTATTATCTTCAATAGAATTATAACAAATATATCTTTACATCTAATTATTATTATATAAAAACTAAAACCAATAGCATTGTTAAGAAGTTTTAATGTAAATATAATTTAAATTTCATTCAAACGAAATAAATATTTACAAAAAATAAAGTTATATTTATTATGCTAAAAATATAATAGAACTATAGATTAACAATAAAAATGTTTCTTAACATTTTATTTTTAGCAAAATTTGGCTGACACAATAATTAGAATAATTTTAACAAATAGATTAAATAATTTCTTTGAATTGTTGGCTTTTCAAAATGCTTATTTAAATTTTTTTACACTTAGATTGCGTATATATTAAGATATATTTTTAATTTTATATCTATATATAAATAATATATATGTTATTAAAGAACGCCATTTCAATTGAGGCAGTTTTTCTCATAAAGCGTGAGTTTTATCTTTTCCCCTCATTTTCTTTTTGTATGAAGGAGTGGGAGAGCCGCACTCGACTCTCTTTTCGAGTTTTGAATGTTTGTGTGATTTTACTACGAAGCTCATAGTGCTGAGCTACGAAATTCAAAGTATACACATATGATATTAGTATCAATCATATATTCTACGAAATCCATAGCCCTCAACTTTGAGCGTCAAAGGGTTTTACTTGTACCGTTTTCTACAGCTCATGCACTACTATCTTTGTGCTGAATAACTACGAACATTCGTAAACTAGAGCATTAATACGTTCGTGCCAAAACACTTTTTGCTTTTCATCATAGTGTTTTCGTACGAAAAGTTTTTCAGTGCAAGAAAAAGCAATTACAAATTCTCCCAGGCCTATAAAAATTACATGAGTAAGGTGAAATCACGGGTCTCAGTCCACAGCGATCAAGAGACCCACTGGCAATAAAATAGAGGAGAAGATGATATCTCCAATGTGGTTCCCTAGTGGAAATATAAAATGTGCATCACTTATTGAAATAGTTTAAAATTAGTCAAAACTGTTTAAAAATGTTTAAAACTGTTTAAAACTATTTAAAATAGTTTATAAATATGAAATTTGGGACATTTAAAACAGTTATAAACAGTTTTAAACATTTTTGAGCAGTATTGAACAATACAGAATAATTTAAAACTGAAGTGAACATTTTCTCGTATATATTATATACATTTTAATATATATAAGAAAATTTTTACAAACACAAAATTATGAAACACTGTTTGAAATCATGTCAAACTTTTTAAAACTTTTTAAAACTGTTCAAGTTAATAAAAAATAGTTCATATTGATTTAAAATTGTTTCAAATATTTTGAATATTTAAAATAATCTACAACTTTTTAACATAAAAAATTCAAAACTATTAAACACCGATTAAAATCATTTCGAACTTATCAAAACTTTTTGAAAGTGTTTAAAAATGTTCAAAACTGTTCATAACTGTTTTGAATGTCCTAAATTTTGCACTTATTAGGCAGTTTGCTATGCAAGCTCGAAGCAGGTGGCGTTCTGAGCTCTAGCGCTGTCATGGCGGTCACACTACGACAATCTTGCGATGTTAATATGTATGAGTGTATTCATGAGTCTATCTGTGTATATTCAATAACGTCACATCTGAAAGTAGTGGGGGAAGCCCCTTCTCTATTAGCCGCGCGTCGCCCGTCGTTGCACGCACACAGCTACTCGTATATGCTCATCCATGCACACATACGTGGAGTGTGCCGCCATGACAGCGCTAGAGCTCAGAACGCCACCTACTCTGAGCTTGCATAGCAAACTGCCTAATAAACAGTTTCAAACAGTTTTGAACACTTTTAAACATTTTTAAACATTTTTAAACATTTTATATTTCCGCTAGGGATCACAAACAATTCCGATATTTATTCATATGAAAAAAAAACGAAATTTATTTTTAAACTATATTTGATCGATAAAGCAAACCCTTAAGAATTTTGTTTTATAATAGGTCATTTATTTTTGTCCTTTTTTAATCTTTATCTCAACTTTATTATATATTGTGTCATGAAACGAATTTTTAAATTAGTGTTATTCAAAAACTAAATAATAATAAAAAGATATAATATTTTTATAAATTATTAATTTTTTCAATAATATAGCATAAAAGAAAAGAATAATTGGACATTAGTGATATTAGATATTAAAAGAAAACAGGCACGTTTGTTCTAAATTTATCCTAGAGCAGGTGGCTCATCTTTGTCCTTTCATATTAACGAAATGAAATTTCATTTTTAACTGCAAAATGTTTAAAAAAAAAATAGGAAGCCTTATTTTCCACCATGAAAATAGTTATTATACATTGTTTTGAAATGATATTAAATTAGTATGTTCAAATGTTCTTTTTATCACGGAATTTCACGCAAAATTTGTAACTACACAGCATAAAAAGTTTTTTTAACTTTAAAGAAAGTGTTTTTGAATATAAGAAATACGGTGCAAAGAAATGAATTTCTTTGAGTCAAAGAAAAATCATTTTTAAATTAATAAAATAATTTTTAAAATAAAAAAAAACCTTGAAATATTCTTTTTCTTCGTAAAATATTATATTCGAAAAAAACAATGTTCGAATTCAGAAAAATATCTTATTAACTTTAAGAAATTAGTTACTTCCAAAATAGTATTGAAAGTAAGTAAAACTTTCTTAAAAACAATGCTATATTTTTTTATTGAAAAAATGTAATATTTATTTAAAATAATTTTTATATAAAAATGAAAAAAATATCTTACATCAAATAATTTCTTGATCCAAAGACATCATTTTTAAATTAAACAAATTAGTTCATGACTTCCATAAACCTATCTCTTTTCAACAATAGAATGTTTGTTGATGCAAAAAAGCGGTGTAATAGATTACATTTCTTTACATTACAAAGAGGATTTTGAATTGAAAAAAAAAACAATTGTCAGAATGAAGAAAATATAACTAAAAAACTTAAAAAATTTTCTCATTTTAATAAAGTAATTATTATTTTGATTAAAAACGTACATTACAGTAAAAAAAATTTCACAACAATTATTTATAAACATAATTACAGAAAATAAATTTTAATTAAAATCATTATTTAACTGTTTTAAAGAAATACTTCTTTGAATAAAAAAATAATTCTTTGAATCAAAAGAGTTTCAGTAATTAAAAAAAAATTAAAATTTATATTGCAGAAAAAAAACTTAAATTTGTTGAAACATTTATTTAAATTAATATTTTTAATTTACTTGTAACAAATTATTTCTATGCTTAAAAGTGATGTTTCATGTTTTCAAAATAATATTTTTCTACAAAAAAATATTTTTTAGGCTTGAAAAATTCAGATATATTTTTAAAGAAAGATAATATTTATTCAATGTATAGTTACTTCCATTTGGTCCGCAGAAAATAATTAATACGCAATACTTTTTATATGCATAAAAATATTTTATTATAGGAAAAAAATTTTATTTTAATTATCTAACTTAATTTTTATTTTGACATTACAAGATATAAATTTAAAATAAAATTATCAATTTCCAGTATGAGATATTGTTAAGTTCAAGAAATATCTTATGTATGTTGAGAAATATTTTATTGATATTTAAAAATTTTATTTTCACTGACGGAATAAATGATATTGATAAAAAAAATATTTCACCGATTGCCCGAAAGAATATATTCAATACAATAAAATTTTTTTCGATACTAATATATTTTTTTCCAGTGTAGCTATTAACGAGATAAAATAACGGTTGTATCATCTGTCTTTTATTCTTATCATGGAGAGACAAAGACATAATTAGGTTCAAGTAACAACCGCTACTTGAGTTAGGTCTATGAATAGGAGCCTAAGATCGTCTATGATAATAAAAATTTATATGGTTGGAATATATATTCAGAATAGATTAAATTAAAAATATTATTCTCTTCATTAAGAAATAATAAGTTGATTGAAAAAAAATTTTTTTCTCATTTATCTTTTAGTCTATTTTCAATTATAATTAATTTTATTAAAAACGAAGCAATTTATTTTAACATATTTTTACAATGAAAATAATACTTCTAATTTATGTAGAAATAATACCTTTAATCATATTTAAAAGTATTATAAAAATAATTTCAATTTATAAAATTCATAGTAAAGGATTAAATATTTTCATCTTACCTGCCAAAAATGAAATGTTGGCTCTCGAATATTCGCTTTTGTGACTCGAAGGACTACAGTGAATTTGACAGTGGTGATTTTTAACGAAGTAAAATCCGTTATTATCAAAGTCCTCACAATCGTCCGGCACAAAAGACACAAGAGTATCTTTTTTTTTGTACTTTTCTAATACATCGGCTTTGTTCCAGATGCTTCTCGGGGTTGCACACGCCGTATTCGCAAAATTATATATATATATATATATATATATATATATATATATATATATATATATATATATATATATATATATATATATACGGGACGTTTCATGTCAACTCACCTAACAAAAAAATAGAATTCGTCGAAAATCTGTGAAAATGTTCTATTTGATACCCAAAATATACAAAAAAAATTTTAGAGATCGAGGTCAAATGGGTCAGGATTTAAACGTGATGGAATTTTTCGAATTTTCCAAATTTTTTGCTAAATAAATATTTTAATGAATTTTTTCCTCAAAAACTATCAATTTTTCGTTAAAACTTAATAGAATACTTTTTCTTGGAAATTAGATGTAGAAATCACCTGAATTTTTGCAAATTATAATATACTGATTTTTATGCTTACTTGATCGATTTAAACATACTATTTAGTATATCTAAAAATCGAGCAGGTTAAATTGGCTTTTCAAAGTCTTATTCTTTTTGTTTTTTTATGAGCAAAAAATATACGAAGCCTCCAGTTGGGCAGCCTTCTTAAAGTTACTTAATTGTGCAAAAATGTCTATAAAAATCGTTATTTTGGATCAATGATGAGATTCGTCATTGTTTTTCTGAAAAAGTATTGATTTTTGGGACAAATGTATGAAAACGTTTTTTATTGGAAATTGTATGTAAAATGTATGTAAATTTTTGTAAATTATTATTTGCTAAACATCACAAATTATAAATGAAATTTTGAAATTTTAAAATTTATTTTTTGTTAAATTTTTAGTATATATGGTTCATAATGTCTTAAATTACAATTTGTAAAAATATGTTTATATTCTACACATGATTTTCAATAAAAAACATTTTTATACATTTGTCCCAAAAATCAATACTTTTTCAGAAAAAAAATCACGAATCTCATCATTGATCCAAAATAACGATTTTTTCAGACATTTTTGCACAATTAAGTAACTTTAAGAAGGCTGCCCAACTGGAGGCTTCGTATATTTTTTCCTCATAAACAAAAAAATAAGACTTTAAAAAGCCAATTTAACCTGCTCGATTTTTAGATATACTTAATAGTATTTTTAAGAGCATGACGAAGCTGTCCGCCTTCTAATAATATTTCCAATCTTAACTTATGAATAAACGATGCATTTAATTGAGTTTTTTTGCTATAAAGATAAAATTTGTAAGATTAAACTCTAGTGCGGACAACTCAAGAAAACCACCAAAATATTATACACACAAAGTTATAATAAAAACTTTCAATATATCGTATTTTAAGGTTAGGTTTGTCGAGTTTGATATCTAATTTCCAATCCAAGCTCATAAAAAAATAACAAGTCCAAATGATATTTTATTTTAACAAAAATTATTGTATTAATATAACTTTAGTGCGGACAAGTCATTATATTTGTTTAATTTAAGAATTTAAAAAGATATCGATAAAATAAAAAAAGCAAAACTCGATTGCTGCAGCTCCGACATGCCGTTAAATCGATCAAGTAAGCATAAAAATCAGTATATTATAATTTGCAAAAATTTAGGTGGATTCTACATTTAATTTCCAAGAAAAAGTATTCTATTAAGTTTTAACGAAAAATTGATAGTTTTTGAGGAAAAAATTCATTAAAATATTTATTTAGTAAAAAATTTGGAAATTTTTTACTAAAAGATTGCGATAATACTTTAAAATAAAAGTAAAATCAATAATTTTTGAGTCAGAAAAACCTATATTATTTAAATCTATAAGACGCTATTGTAAATGATATGTAAAAATAATTTATCAGTATGATAAAAAAAAGATAATAAGTACTAAGTCACTGTCAGTTCATTGAAGGTAGTTTTTCATAATGTTCTAAGACATAAATGAAGCTGCAACTGTTTTTACGGCGACATGCAAATTGTGTAACAATTGGTAAGACGTGTTATGCCGTAAATCTGAACCAGATGCAGCGTGCGTCATAGAACGACACTATCTATTGATTAGAAAAACTGTCATTAATCAGTGAACTGACCCCGAGCCTCGTATACATGATTTCGTCTGTGATATGAAATAAGTATCTCAATTTTTAAATACACAAATTCTGTACAAATCTTTGTATACGAACGGCATCGCTTCAGACCTCACTGAAAAGTGACGGCCTCCTCGAGTGTAAAAGGCGATATGCATAATTGTAGTGACTAGTATCTTAAATATTACTTGTAAATAACGTCTAAATCTTCGTAAAAATTTTGTTTCTATTATTATTCAATCGCCAAGTATAATTACGCTCGAATATAGTTTAAAACCATAATCTATAATAGCATGCTTTAGATAACGATTGTTTTGTAGATGTAGTGTAGAATCATTTAATCGTAATTTTATTAATATATATAATATATAAATAAAATGAATTATAGACCAAAATTTAGATTTTATATTTGTTGACATTAATTACAACTGTAAGTGTAGGAAAAAATTTTATTTCAGTTCACACGAGATCTCATATGAGATCTCGTGTGAGATCTTATGTGAGATCGGGTATCGGGAAAAATTATACTTTTCGCGCATGAGATTTCACATGAGATCTCACGTGAGATCGGGCATCAGAAAAAATAAAATTTTGCGGCACATGAGATCTCACGTGAGATCTCATATGAGTTCTCATATGAGATCTCGTTTCATTTTCAATCGTGAGATCTCATGTCATTTTTTTCAGTAGGGATATTTCAAATATGATATCATATAAAACCGTCAATTTTCAAGGTTCAGCCTATTAAATTTTCAATAATAATTTGGTCCCAAAAATACCAAGGGATGATGCTATGAATGTTTAAAAATAACATCGCACAGTTTCATAAAATTCTAAGATTACCAAGTTACTAACAAATATAAAAAAAACAGACCAGGGGAAATGATAAATTATTAATAAACATTAGAAAAGCCTAAAACTAAAACCAAATATGCAATTACTTAAGAGCTATATGCGTTTTCTCGGCAGGTAACTCATTATAACCGCAACAACGTGCCTCACATAATAGTTACATCGGGCAACGAACATAATTTTTTTTCCCCACACGCCACTACTACGCCCGCGCGTAGTAACACTAGAGGCCTATTCTACTGCAGATAAGACGACGTACGACGCTTGAATCAAGTTGCTGATGACGACGTTATGACGTAACACGTACATATATCGCAAACTGCATACATATTATTTGTGTCGTGTATTGTTATACTACGCATATATATGTATATTGTACTAAATATGCAATGTGTGTATATGTATGTATGGGTTGTCTCTGGAACTTTTCATTTATAACAAACTACAAGACAATACATAATAAATAACGATATTATAGCAACCTATGAGTTAAACTATAAAACCACATTCTACTTTAAATATTACATTGAAAAAGGAAAATTTTTTGTCCTCGATATTTAACAATAAAAGCTCACCAGAAGCCAAAAATACCAACATTTTTTTTCTCACGTTTTTAAACCCTGATTTTTGATTAGGCAATATAATTCAAAAATCCCTTTGAATATAATTATATACATAAGAAAACATCAAATAAAATTTTAACCATAAGTGCTACTTTTATAAATATGCTCTTAATTAAAAACTTTAAAAATAAAATGCCGCGTAACTCATCTAAAATTACAACATTGTTCTCTCGCACATTTTGTGATCGTTTAAATTAATAAAAGGTTCGTTTATATTAATAAAAGGAACACTGCAAGCAGTAAATTAATATAAGAAATTTATAATCATGGTGTTCAAGCGATATATCAATAAAATTACTCTTAAAAATCATTTCACAAAACAGTACGAGGAAAACGAAGGGATTCCAGAGACGGACCCATATATATATATATATATATATATGTGTGTATATAAAACCTTAGCTCACAAATTTCCTTCTTAAATTTTTATTAAGTTTTGCTTATGTCATTCCTCCTGGAAACACAGCTTCTATCGGCCAATTCCTACGGCTGCACCTCCAAAATTTCAATTTTTTCTTCCTTCTCTCTTCCTCCATTTATTATTAATTATTTTAATTTTTAATGTTTCCGGTATGTAAGATAATGAAGAGAGACTTCTTACTAAATTTTTTTTATCTCTATTTTTATTTATAAATATATACATAATAACTTACAATGCTAAAACATACAACCTCACAAACTCCGCATAAATAATCATCACATCTCGCGTAATTTCAATCCTTAATAACACTCCACTAACCACTAATTCAAGCACCTCAAAAAAAAACATACAATCCAAATTAAAGTCATCATCACCAAGATAAAAAACATCACTCGCCCACCGATCCATTCTTCTAAAAATACGAGTAATGGCCCAAGAATCAAACTGAAACAAACAAATTTCATTATTATTTTTTCTCTCCTTCCTTTTCCCTTTTTTTCTACGACTAGTATCATAAAAAAACGAAAAAGAACTTACATCCACATATCTCAAACAATAGTACGGAGGTGGCAGAGCGAAGTCCTGATAGTCCAGGGGCAAGAAAAGAGACTCCTGCAGAGCTTCGTTCCTGCACCTCAGGTAGCGCCTCAACAGCCTCAGATCACGCCACCAATAAAACTAGAAGAAAATTTTTTTTTTATATATAACCTACCATCCCTTAATCCCAAATGAAAACAAAAAAAAAGAGGGAGGTATTACAATCCTACCTGTACATAAACCATGATCCTTTTTCTTTTAATAACTTTCTATGATTCCAGCAGCACAATTCACTCTGGACAACAGATTGTTACTGCTGCTTATAAACAAAAAAAAAAATTTACTTGGTTTAAAACAGCTCCTCTCCCCTTTTCTCTCCGTTTTAAATTTCACTCAAGATACGCACTAACAACCATAGCTGCTCTATCAGCGAATTCCTCGCCTTATAACTACAAAACCGCTTAACTAACAAATTTGGAAAAAAAATTATGACTATACTACGACGAAACACTTCAGTGCAAACGCAAACTTAACCACTAATTATAATAATATAATTAATAACTAATAATTAACAATTCCCTTTTCTATTAATTATGTCAATAATATTTACTGCTAAACTTCACTCTAAATCAAAATTTTCATACTAGTTTGTGTTGTGCATTGGTGTTGTATAAAAATCAAAAAAAAAAAAAAAAAAAAAAAAAGAAGAAGAAAATGGACCCAAAAAGCTTAACTCTATTCTCTATCATCAACATCGTACGCTACATAAACGAAACCTTCAGAAAATATAAAAATCAATTGAGGCAAACCTACGAAGATATAAGGGGGATGGAAGATTTACCTGCTTACCAGAACATAAACAACTGTTACCAACACGTAACAAGATATCTCTTCGAAAGAGCAAGTTGGGACCTCGCAACTCAGATATTTCCATACGGATGTACCGACAAAGAATGTAACACTCGGTTCTTAGAGGAAGTAAGAAACACCAAATGGGAAAAGATAGCCGAGATGATCGAAAACCTAAATATGAACTACAATCAGAAAATAAAAACATACACATCACGAGTAACCTGTACAGCTAATTACGAAATAACATATAGCTACAAAGAGATGCAACACCCAACCGTTCATTGGCGTGTAGAATATCGCAGAGTACGAACATAAATAAAAGAATTACTGACAACATTAACGAAACCCGACTGTTGGGATTTTGAGCTCAATATCGAGTCCTTCGAATAAAGTTAAACATTGGTGGTCAAATCTATAACATCTAGAAGAAACAACAATTTCACGGCTACTTCAAGAACAACAAAACAAAGACAACTTTAGCTAAGTTCAATAAAAATAATTTAATTCAAGAAATCTAATTTCCAATTAAGTAAACAATTATCTTAAATCCTGCGTAATGTTAATATATATGTTCAAGCGAATTATTTATAATCTAAGCACTTCAAATTTTTATTCAATATACCGCACATTTTTTTTAGATTTAAGAAAATTTTTTTTATTAGTTAACCACATTTACTATAATTCATTAAGAAAATTTTTTTCCTCTTTCTCTTAGAAACAATATATATAATTAGTTCAACCCATAAATTCAAAATTAAGTTTTATCAAAGAATAACAAAACTGATGTTACAATAAAAGTCAAAGTGTCCAAGGTAATTAAACATCTTACAACCAATTACATTATCTAACACCTTATCTATAAACCAGTTGCCTGACTCGGTCCATTCTGCGACTCTTACACTGATTGTCGGGACGACAATCGACCTGAGGGGGAAGGTGTTACATCCCATGGAACTGCCCTTAAATTTAATTAGAAATTATTAAAACATTTTTTTTTTTTTTTATAACAACGATAGTAAATTATAAAAAAATTAAGTTTCAACTATTTCAAAGCTTTAATTCAAAATCAGTTCCATGCGATGTACCGAGTCAGCACTTATCAACATTTTTATTGCGAAAACTCTCAAATTGTACGAAAGTGTGAAGGAGAGACAGAGAAGGAAATAAATTAGGAATTTCATTAGCAAGCAGGCTAATGAACTTCTTGACGATTTTCTTGATGAATTCGAATACACGTCGAAGTTTGATTGGACGACCCATCTCCAATTGCCCGGACACAAGGTTATAAAAACAACCTGGAGGCCTAGAAGTCGCCTTTTGTCATAATAAGACAGCACCCGCAATAGTCTGCTCTGCTGGTTCACTGAGAAATTAGAATCAGTGTTAGAAAAATAAGTTATAAATTTTTAAGGTTTAGAAATTTAAACCATATTAATAATTAGCCTAGAAGCCTAATTCATTAATAATATTAAGATAATTAATCTTGCGTGATATCAAAATCTGTGGAACTTTACCTTGAAAGAAAAAGGAAAATACGTTCAACACAAATTCTATAAATAAAATATCTTGAGAGACAATTGTGCCGCTGACTAGAATATAACCTGTGTTCAAGCAATTAAGGAAGGAACCAATCATTCTTGCCACGGACTTTCTCACCGTGTAGTTTAAGGAGTCTGAGTATAGGAACATCAGGACTATCGAATTGGAGTCAATTTCTTCTCTTTCTCTCCTAATTTTGTGAGTTATCTATACCAACGAAATTTATAAATTAAACTGATAGAAATTAAAGCGTAAATCAGCAAGTAAGGATAGTAAAATTATATGAATAATCTTAGTTAATACTTAGAAATTGATATAAGATCATATAACTATTTTTCTTCATAACAAATAAAGATAATTGTTGTTAGACTATTATTTAGAATAAGAACCTAACAGTAAGATATAAGACAAAATCTTTAATTAAATAAAAACTAATTAAAATAAAGTTTGTGGATCATTTAATTTATGAAAATATATATAATCCTTTTTCTTTTATAACTTAAATGTCTATATATATATATATATATATATATATATATATATGCATAACAAATATTCATAAATTTATAACTCGTGAATATGCACAAGTATTGTTAATATTATTATTAAGACATTGATCATAACATTTAATTAAATACGAATTTTGGGTGTAATTATCGTTATATTATCATTTCATCTATTTCAGAAATTCGAAGTTTTGGTTACGCTTTGAAGTGTCACCTTGGTTACGCTCTAAAGTGTCACTTTGGTTACGTTCTTAAGTGTAACTTTGGTTACATTCTTAAGTGTCACTTGAGTTACGTTTCTAAGCGTCACTTCGGTTACGCTCTAAAGTGTCACTTTGGTTACGTTCTTAGGTGTCACGTCGGTTACGCTCTAAAGTGTCACTTTGGTTACGTTCTTAGGTGTCACGTTGGTTACGTTTTTAAGCGTCACTTTGGTTACGTTCTTAAGTGTCACTTTGGTTACGTTCCTAAGCGTCACTTTGGTTACGTTCTAAAGTGTCACTTTGGTTACGTTCTTAAGTGTCACTTGGTTTACACTATTAAGCGTCACTTTGGTTACGCTATTAAGCGTCACTTTGGTTACGTTCTTAAGTGTCACTTTGGTTACGCTATTAAGCGTCACTTTGGTTACGCTATTAAGCGTAACTTTGGTTACGTTCTTAAGTGTCACTTTGGTTACGCTATTAAGCGTCACTTTGGTTACGCTTCAGGAATACGTGATTTCTGTTGCACTGGAGAAACGTGACCATCAGTTACGCTTAAGTGAAAGTTACGTTAACTATTATACAGATAAATAAATGTTGAGAAACATAAGTTTTGATCAAAATTAGATCCAATTTAAATTTCTACAATCAATAAAGATCAAGAAAAATAAATTTAAGAATTATACTTGTGAGCATTCCAACGGGTTATTATTAAAACCAATACATCAGCAAGGGACAAGGTAAGTCCTAGGACGGTAGACTGGTTTCCAGCAAAAATAAATAATTTTTGTTAAGAACTCAACGACCGAAACTAGTCCGGTCGTAACACTAATAAAACGTTCATAAAATATTTTTATATTGAATAAATTATATATTTACCCTAATCTTTAATCTTAGCTGAATCTTAATTATACAAAGAATAAATAAAAATATATTTATTTTGTTCCTGTTATACATAGTGTGACGTTGCAAAAATACCCGAAACGTACAAATTCAAGAAAATTTATAATTTTACTTTGTCTATTCTCTTGCCTAGACTCTCTCAGAGGAAATTCGACCGAAAATCAGCTCGTGCTTAGGGCGTACCAGCTCCCGTTAACCACATTTAATAAAAACAATTATTATTCAGAATTTTAATAATGTCATACCCGGTAAACACACGAGGAATTTATCAAGATGTTTCACATAAATAATCTAACACACTCTTTTATAGATTAAAATAGTTTCATTCTAATTCTATTTTTTTTCCTATTACAATAAAATTTTAATCAAATAACGTCTTTTTCAGCACACAAAAAAAAACTTTCGCTATAACTCACGCACCCATTTAGTACTCTCACGCTCTCTCTCTCTTTCTTTTCATCTCAGTTGGATGCCGCCACTGGTACCAAGGGAAGGTGGTCCTCACTTCACAAGTTTAGTCTGGCTAAGAGGTCGCTGCCTTCACCTCTGTAGTACCTTTCTTCAGAGACGAAGAATTGACGAAGAATATTCGATGAGATATTGAGCATACCCCTGTCAGGCCATCGGCTAATTTTTTATTTTTACATGGTTGATGCCAACAAAATTAATGGCTTCATAGTTTCTGCTTCTTCTAAGTCTTCAGGGTGTGATGGTATTTCTGTGGATATGCTTAAAATTGCTACATCCTCTATTCTTGAACCATTGACGGAGCTTGTGAATAGCTCCCTTGCTTTTTCTTGCTTTCCAACAAAAGGAAAAGAGCTTTCATATTACCATTGGCAAAGTCTAAATCTGTTTCTTCACCAGATCAAACCCGACCTATTGCTAGACTTTGCGAGATTTCCAAGGTTCTTGAAAGGGTTGTTCACGAGCAGCTTTCACGGTTTCTCGATATAAATAATTTATTGAACGAACACCAGTCTGGCTTCAGACCAGGGCACAACACCCAGACAGCTCTTCTCAATATTCTGGAAGATGTTAGGCTGGCCATTGATAGGAGAAGGGTCACTGCTCTTCTTCTGTTTGACTTCTCCAAGGCTTTTGATATGGTGCCTCATAGACGGCTTCTCCTTAAACTCCGTGTTTTCAACTGTTCTGACGGTGTAATAAAGTGGTTCGCCTCCTATCTTCGAGGTAGATCGCAGTCCATAGAGGAACTGGATCGTGATGCTACGCAATTCTGGATAAGTATTAATTCTGGTGTTCCACAGGGTAGTGTCTTGGGCCCACTGTTATTTTCTATATTTATTAATGATCTGTCTGAAGTTTTGAAGTATTCAAAGTACATGTTGTACGCGGATGATCTACAAATTTATCGTTCGTTTTTTGCTTGTGTCATAGAGGAGAAAATTTCCGTTATCAATTGTGATGTTGAGGCCATTGTCGAGTGGGCATCAGTCAATGGTCTCAAACTTAATGCCTTTAAAACTCAAGTTATCATTCTCGGTAGTGAGCAGTTCATCTCTAGGCTTAATGCATCTCAAGTGTCACCCATCGTAGTGAGGGAACAGCCTATCCCTTTCTCTAAAGAAGTTAAAAGCCTAGGCTCATGGTTGAATCAGACTCTCAACTGGGAGAGGCAAGTAAATGCTATTGTTAGTAGAGTGCATGGAGTGCTTCATTCGTTAAGGTTTTATAGGCGCTCGCTTTCGAAGAAGCTCAGGAAGAGCCTTGTTAAATCGCTGATTTTTCCCCACTTCGACTACGCCTGTGTAGTCTATAACGATCTTTTCAATTATCAAAACTTGAAACTTCATAGGGCCCCCAATGCCTGTGTGAGGTTCGTTTATGGTAATATAGCTTTTCGAGAACGTGTGACTCCCTATAGGCTTAACCTCGGCTGGCTCTCAATCCTACCGAGGAGAAAGTATTTTACTATTTCGTTGGCATATTCTGTCATTTCTGGTCGCAGTCCGACTTTCTTGGCAAATCGGTTCGTCAGAGTTGACACTGGCTCTGACATATGTTCTTCTATACGTAGGCCGCCTAGAGTTCTCCTCTGTCCACCCGTTCGTACGAGTACCTTGCAGAACTCATTTACACATCTTGCTTCAAATTTCATTAATGAGCTAGGTTCTGCGGCTAGAATTACAATATCTTTTAAGGTGGGTTCTATTAGGGCGGTTAAAAAGCACGCATTTGACTGGTTAGTCAATGGAGAGCGCGGGGATTGGTATAGGGAAGCAGCTGCTCTGGACTGAGCCCTAGTTGCTGTGGGATTACCAGCTGGCGTATGCAATTAAACTTAATTTTACTAAAATCTATTTTTTGTTAAATCTTAAACTTTACATAAGTTTTTCTTAATTATTTTTCATTGTTTTTCAATTTAGAAATTCTGTTGTTCACTGTTTTAATTACATTAGTTTATTTTTAATGTTAATTCTTTGTATTGTACTTGTTGAATCATACGGGGTACTACCCCATAATTAATAAAATTTTTGTCAAATCAAATCAAATCTCTCTCTCCCGCGTCTCTCCCGGCTAACGCACGCCACTAATTTTCTGTTTCGCTAAAATTTTCTCTGACCACGGCCGAATTTAAACTATTATTACATACGACCCAATATATTAACGCACAAGCTTTCTGCATTCAGTAAATTACCTCTTTCTCCCTCACACACACAAAGGCTAGATTTCCTATCATGTTCTCTCTTTATTGCATTTATTTTATTTTATTTTTTTTTAAGTATGTCAAGCAGATTACACACGCTCAAATAAAACTAAAATTCTCTCTCTTACACAAAAAAAAGAATTCAAATGATAAAAAAAAGGTAAAAGAAAATGTTACTACAAAAAAAATGATACCTTAGAAAAATCACTCTCCCTCTTTTCCTAGAATTCTCTCTCTCTTTCTCTCTCTTTCTCACGACCGGAACCAACGACGCTTCGATGACGCAACCGTTTTCTTTCTTTCCGTGCTATTCTAATTTTTTTCTCTTTCTTTTTTTTTCTCCATTCAACCGTTTCTAATAATTTATAAATTTTATTTCTTTCTTTCACACTATGCACGCATTTTAGATAAACGTACTTTATTGAAATATAAATTTTGCAAGGACGCGCGCGCGGCTTATTTTTGACGAGATTGCCTTAAATTCGAAAGAAGCGAATTCCTAGTGGATTCTGTCCAGGCGAAGTTGATTTTGTCGTTGTGGCTTCCTGTCGTTCTCCCTTTCGCTTCTCTCTCGTAGATGCCCAGGACGCACGGTGACTCGCACAAAGAAAAACCCTATAGACGCTACTAACATTTGCAATAAATATCACTTCTACGACGCTACACACACAATCTTGAAATAATACAAAAAAACTAATCACACTCAAAAATGATAAAAAGAAGACTCGGCAATTATTTCCAAAACCCCATGAAAATAATTACGAATTGTTATATGAATCTCAGTGTGAATAATTTATAATTAAAACAGAATTCTGCACGCTCACGCCAGGCTATTTCTACAAATTAACACACAAAAAACCTTTTCAAAACTCTACTACTCTCACGACACATTTACTCTTTGCTGCGGCCTGATGTACACTGATGCTGGGCCTGGCGAATTTCGACCCGTAATGTCTTTCTCGATTCCATCAGCCAATCTCAGACTTAGTGGGCCAACAATATTTCCTGGCGCAAATAAACTATCATTTACTCATATACACAATAATTGAACTTACCCTCTTTGCAATTAACTTTAAAATAAAATCTAGTATTATTACAACTTAATTTTCTTTTTCTTTTTATAATTTTAAAGGCAAATTCGCATATATGAAAAAATGTTCGTTAAATCTCTCCCCGTCCGGCATGTACAAGAACGGCGCGCGCAACTCGTACATCACTCGGCCATACTCTCTTTCTCTCCTTCTCTTTCACACTCGCACACATATCTACGCACTCTCTCTTTTACTTAATCTCGCTTTTACAATAGTTTTATATATTTTAACATAACGTACGCTTCCAAAATTCTAATTCACATTAATATAAAAACTCTCCTTCTTTATTTTCTGTCTTCTTTCTTTCGGCGGCATTCGGTTCTTTTTGGCGCTAGTTCTTTTAAGTATAGCGGCGGGACTATTTGAAAAGTTAAAATTCCCTCAAACATACAAAAAAAAACAAAACAGCCCTTTAGCAAATTGCATATATATCTTATTAATTATCCAAACAACAGCAGAATTATTTAACTTCTTTTAAATTAAATTTGACATCACTTACCCTTCTTTTTCTCACATGAAAATAATTAAAAAGCCTAAAAATTCAAAAATTTTTTTTTGTGACGCGAAAACCACGCAATAGTAGATAATAAATATTTATAAATACATATTTTTACAAATATAAATGATATCAGATGGCTTTGTCGCACTGTAAACAGTGAAAGAAATCAAATTTATTTTGTTTATAAAAAATAGGTGTCGTTATAGTAGTTATATCGTTGCAAGCATAAACATGAGTGCGTATTTGCGTAATTAATCTTATTTATTTTTTCTATAAAAAAATATTTCACTTAAGAAAATATTAAGCCGTAAAAGTTTATATGTGTCCATGTAGATGTGTATCTTTTTTTATTAAATTACTTATTTTATTGATTATAATTATTATATTGTTTTTCATGTCATGACTACAAAAGCAACATAACCTTTTTGTTTAAGTTTGGGGAAAAATTTAAAAACTTTTTTTTTTAAGTTTTTTCTGATATTTGTTGTTGCACTTTTGGAACAATAATAAGAAGCTATTAAATAAGAATTTGAACAGGTGAATATCAATTTAATTTATTTTTATATATTTTTGCATTAATTTTTATAGTTTTATAATGTTTTAAAATTATGATTAATATAAACATATTGTAATAAATATTAAAAAAAATATATGGAAACTGAAATATGCAATTGCCCTCATTTCAATAAAACTAACTGATTTCTTTTTATTTTCGTTGAGTGTAAATATACTTTTATTTTTTAACTTATCAAAGGTGTATTATTTAACTTCTAACTATTAATTCTACTGCAATAGTTTAGAGGCATTATAAGGACATTTATGTGACCTTTTGTGAACATAAATGAATATGTATAAAATCTAAAATCATTTTGTATTTCAATTGATATCTGACATAATATTTGTATACGTAAGTCTTTTGATTGCTGTTTTCAATCTTTTGACTATTTCCAATATTAAATATGCACAATATAAAAGGTTACATACAATTCCTTTGATATTTTAAAATATATTTTACATCCGGAATTTCATTAAACGTATCAAACAATTTTATTTATTAGTAAACGTTCATTATTATCCATCAGTTTATATAATTTTTCATTCCATACAATTATTGAGCTAAAGTTATTAACAATTATTTTGTTAATAATTTAGTTATTATATTTTGCATGCTTTTTTTATTTTAAAATTAGGAATCTATCTTATTTTAATCACTTTGTTTTTTTTTCAGGTTTTTCAGCTGCTATACTATGTAAATACAAATGATTAAATATATATGTATATATATATATATATATATATATATATATATATATATATATATAACAGTATATTGTGTAACGAGTAAGGTTTAGTTGACTATTGCGCACGAGGGCAAGCTGGCGCACGAGCGTAGCGAGTAGCGCCATTGCCGGAGTGGCGCAATAGTCAACTAAACCGAACGAGATTCACATACTATTTTTTCTCATAAGTGCTGAGTGTAAGAGAGAGACAGTGACATGTTAGGGCGCGGAAAGGGGGGGTTGGGGGGGGGGCGAAACCTAACATTTAAAAAAATTAATATGTAAATAAAAAAAAAAACATTTCATACAAATATTATTTTTTGCATCGCCAACAACTTTCATCAAGAAGCTAGCACACAAATGACTCGTACATAGAAACTCGTGCACGTTCTAGCGTGTTTAGTTTCCTTTCGGTATAGCATCCTCTTACTCTCTCTCTCTCTCTCTCCCTCTCTCTCTCTCTCTCTCTCTCCTCTCTCTCTCTCTCTCTCTCTCTCTCTCTATCTCTTGCCGTAAGTAGCGCCATACGTATTTTTTTTTCGCTCCTCTTGAAACTTATTTAAACGGCATTTTTTCACTTTGCGGAGTGGAATTTTTCGCAGGGAATCGTCCTACTTGGAGTCCGAGAGTGTTGGCCTCATTCATTTGCATTTTTGCAATTGCATATTGGACTCTGGACGGTTTCTTACTGTGAAAGTGCAGTCTCTCAACATCAACCTGCTTTTATCTCTGACACTGCTGTGGACTCTGCTGCTGCCTGAGAAAGTTGCTGTGGGCCTGCTTGTGTTATTGAGTGTTGTTTTGAGTGCACTATATTGTGCACAATTGCATTGCAATTGGTTTTATTTTTAATTGCAACATAACCTCATTCTTTTTTGGCGCAATTACATACTGCAAGAGGGATCATATTTTTTTTTTAATGCTGATAGCGCCATCTCTTGGATAACGTATACACTAACTTCACTGTTCTTTTGATAAAATTCGCAGTCTCTCAACATCAACCTGCTCTTATCTCTGATACTGCTGTGGACTCTGCTGCTGCCTGAGAAAGTTGCTGTGGGCCTGCTTGTGTTGTTGAGTGTTGTTTTAAGTGCATTATATTGTGCACAATTGCATTGCAATTAGTTTTATTTAATTGTAACATAACCTCATTCTTTTTTGGCGCAATTACATACTGCAAGAGGGATCATATTTTTTAACGCTGATGGCGCCATCTCTTGGATAACGTATACACTAACTTCACTGTTCTTTTGATAGAATCTAGTGGTAACAACGTGGAATTTGCTGCATGTTTGATTTAATTGCTGTATATTACAATAGTGCAGTATATTGTATGCAGTTGTACTGCAACTGGTTTTAGGTATTGTCTACAACATAACCTCAATCTTTTTGGTGCAATCATCTATCACAAGAGGATTCTTATTTGCTTAGTGCTGGTGGCTCCATCCCTTGGATGACCTGTATATTGGCATCTTTGCCCGTCTATGTGATACCTGATGGTAATTTCTCCAGTTAAGGCGCTTTTCCACTATTATCTTGTGCTCTCTCTAATCACAGTCAAACGAATCTTACTCTGTACAAATTAAGCCGCTTTTCCACTTACAATAACTGAAACTTGGAACCGAAACACTATGAAGAGTGCCTCGTTGGCGCGATCTGTCATCGGAGCAAAGATCAGGATGGGTAGCCTTCATACCTCAAAGATCAGGAGTGACCTTTTGCAGGGAACTGGAACTGGAGTGACCTTTTTCAGTGGAAACACTTACTCCTTCCTTGATCAACATCAATGAATATCTGCCACACTCATTGCACCAGCTGAAGTTGAGAGTGCTCAGGAAGGCCAAAGATAAGAGGTACAACTTCCTTACATTTGTGCGTGATGGTAAGATCTTCGTCAGAAGGAAGAAGGAGGATGCAGCCATTCGTGTTGCATCGGATGACGACTTGGATGCTTTTTTAGCAAAGCTCTCATTTATATCAGCCAACGACGATGTAACCACTTAACATCTGACACTGGGGTAAGCTCATTCTCTCTTCCTTCTCACTCTAACACACTTCTTCCTTCTAACAATACTATTTCATCGGTCATTCATGATCATTTCACTACTAAGGATGGTCTCAAAGTTTGTCATTTCAATGCCAACTCTATTAGAGCGCACATTGAGATGATTAGACTCTTTTTGGCTTCTCGCCCTTATTTCCACGTAATAGCTGTTACTGAGACCAAACTGGGCCAGATAGTTTGTGATTCTTTGATTGCTCTTGATGGGTATGTGCTTTATAGACAGGATCGTAACACCAGGGAGGTGGTGTTGCTTTATTTGTACACTGCTCTCTCACTTCTGTGCGTCTCTGTTCATCCTCTGGAAGCTGGAGTGGTAAGCCTGGTTTACCTGAGTATCTCTTCTGTGAGGTCAACTCATCTGACTTGGCTTCACCCATTTTCGTTGGTGTTGTTTATAGACCACCTCACGCTCCATTTTTGGCCAACACGGACTTTATTCCTGATTTGACCACTCATATGCACAATTATAGTACTAAGGTAGTTTTAGGAGATTTCAACACTAATTTGTGTTCTGAATCTGATGATTCTGTGTTCCTGAAGAGCCTTATTAAGGAAAATGCACTTTTTCAGTGCCTTATGGACCTACGCATCATACTTATTCCTCTGATACGTGGCTCGACTTGTGCCTTGTCGATGCCAATGACTTACTGCTTGATTATTGGAAGACTGATGTACCATTTATTGACGGACATGATTTTATTGCTGCGACTGTGAAGTCGTCTCTCTCTAGGCCTACACTTAATGATTTTACTTATCATGATTATAAAGCGGTTGATGAGGCTGCTATTCTTGATTATTTTCGATTGCTGAATTGTGCTGTGTGTAACGGTGACTCTTCTCTTTTGGCTCGCCTTGAATGTCTTTACACTCATCTTAATGAAGCTATCTCACGGTTTGTGCCTGTTAGGCGTGTTCGACAGAGCAAGAGTCATCGTCCGTGGTTTACCTCTGAGCATCACCGCTTAATCTCTGAGAGAGATAGGCATTACAGACGCTTCAAACGTACTAGGCTACGTGCTGATCTTATATGTTATAGAGATGCTCGAGATCGGGCCCATTCATGCATCGAATCAGCTAAATTACTGTATTACCACGACAGACTATCTAAGATTACTGACGCAAGACAGATCTGGAAAGAACTCAAGAACCTGGGCGTATGTTCCAGCAGTAGTGACTCTCGACATTCTTTTTCAATTAATGATTTGAATCGGTATTTTGGTGGTGTTGCGTTTGATCCTCTGGTCCCCTCCATTTCTGATTACATGAATACACTTGCTCTGGATGAACCACTTAAACCCATGTTTAAGTTTAATCCAGTTACTTTGGAGGAGGTATGGATGGCTGTTTGTCATTCAACTTCACAGGCCAGAGGGTTTGATGCTGTTCCTCAATCTTTTGTCCGTGCGGCATTTCCGGTCATTGGGCCTTTGTTATGTCGTATTTATAACGACTCATTGCGTGAAACCTTATTTCCTTCATGCTGGAAGATCTCACTGGTCACTACAATAAACAAAATCTCCTCTCCTCAAGCTTTTGGTGACATTAGGCCAATTTCTTTATTATCTTTTATGTCCAAGGTTCTTGAACGTCTAGTCCATGATCAACTCTACAATTACCTGACTATACGACAGCTACTGGACCCTTATCAGACTGGATTTCGAACTGGACATAGTACTCAGACCGCACTACTGAAACTAACTGAGAACATTAGACGCAATATGGACAGACGCTATGTGACGTTGCTGTTGCTATTTGATTTCAGCAAGGCATTTGATACGGTATGCCATGTCTCTCTGCTCAGAAAAATGTCTTCTCTTGACATCGCGCATTCAGTTGTGCGTTGGTTTGCGTCTTATCTCTCTGAGAGACAGCAGGCTGTTATTGATGCAGATGGTAATGCATCTGACTATGTAACATTAAATACTGGTGTTCCCCAGGGCTCTGTCCTTGGTCCACTGTTGTTTTCTATATACATCAATGATGTGGCTGCTGACTTCCATGCCGATGTGCAGCATCTTATCTATGCTGATGATCTTCAGGTGTACATTCACTTCCCAATTGCTAAGTTGGCTTCTGTTACTGCTCTCATGAGTGATCAAGCTGTCAGTATTGTTAACTGGGCGACAAAAAATCATCTGAAATTAAATGTGAGCAAAACAAAGGCTATTATTATTGGATCTTATTTCTATGTCAATATGCTGCCCTCATTACACATCACTGGTGTTCCAATAAACGGTGATCTTATTAAGTTTGAATCTTCTGTTCGTAGTCTTGGTGTATGGCTTGATAGTAAGTTGAACTGGAAGGACCAAATTGCGCATGTGTGTAACAGGAGTCACTCATTGCTCTATAGATTAAATTTCTTTCGAAAAAGTACCACCATTGCACTACGTAAGCATCTTATCCGTTCTTTGCTGTTTCCTTTACTTGATTACTGTTGTTTGGTCTATATTGACCTTTCTGCTGAACTCGATCTGAGGCTTCAAAGGGTTGTAAACTCTGGTATTCGTTACATCTATGGTGTAAGTAGGCGCGAGCACATCTCTGTTTATAGGTCCTCTCTAGGCTGGTTATCCACTTTGGGTAGAAGAAACTACTTCGCTACTACCTTCTTATACAAAATGTTTTTGTCATGCTCACCTTCATATCTTTATTCTAGATATTTGTGGAGCCGGCCTGTGAGGGCACTGAGGGGTGATGTGAGACCGTTAACCATTCCTTTTTCATCTACCGAGTATCACCAAAGATCGTTCCTGGTTGTGTCATCGCAACTATGGAACGGTCTACCATCATCTTTAAGGGATTCTTCATCGTTGGCATTATTCAAGGCATCAACATATTCGCACTACCTTTCCCTTGAGAATGAGCCTCTGCTCCGAGCTAGGCTTTAATTATTTTAATTACTGTATCATTATTTTAATTATATTTTTACTTAGTATCTCATTTTATATATATATACTTACGAATTTGTATTATTTTTGTTGTACAACATAATGTACAGTTAATAAATTTAAATATCTATCTAAAATATCTATCTATCTCTCTCTCTCTCTCTCTCATATCTGCCGTACGACTGACTCGTAAACACGTTCTGGCGTGTCTTGTTTTCTTTCGATAAAGCATTCTCTTTTTCTCTCTCTCTCCTATTATCTTCGCCAGCGCGACGCTACTTATGCATATACAAAACAAAATCGTGGTTTTCTTTTTTTCATTAATTAACGGATTTGCGTGACGTTATTTTTTATAACCTAACGCTTTTTACTCAAACACACGCTTCAAAGACAAAATACACGCGGCGCGCGCTATTAGCTACTTACCACCCCGAAAACGCATGCGCTATAGGCCACTTACCCAGCAAGTATGAGAAAAAATATATTATTTTTCTTTTGTAACATATTTCTTATGTAATTAGCTTTCTATAAATAAATATTTTTTATTCAATTATGTATTGATTTCTCTCTATACATAAATGCATTGTTTTATTGTAAACCTAATCATTTGAAGTGTATTAAGAATAACCTAACAAATTACTTAGCTCAACTAAACTTAACCTTTACCTTGACCTTTACCTTGAACTTTACTTTAAACTTTGTCTTGAACCGTTACCTTGAACTTTACCTTAAACTTTATCTTGAACCTTTACCTTGAATTTCACCTTGAATCACCTAATGACATAACAACTTAAATGAAGTAATTATTCAAATTTAAATTTAAATACTACTAAAATTGAAAAAACACGATAATATAAAAGTATCTCAATTATAATGAACTTATATAATAAATTATAAACTATAATCGAATAGATAATCACTCATTCCAATTCAAAATGTCCCTTTTTTATAAAAATTAAAAATTTCAATCTTATTTTTATATATTTTATAAACCCTCACAATAATTGATTTTGAAGTATAGGATTTTTAGCATTAAATAGAATTAAATCATCATGCCTCCTAAAAAAATGCGTGATCCAGAAGAAGAAGCTAATTTTCAAAGAGCACGAAGAGAGCGAAGAGCAGAATCTCAGCGACGCAGACGAGAAGCAGCTCGCAATGTTCTTAATGACAGATCTAGAAATCTTGCCTCACCTACAAATGAATTAGCTGCAAATGAATTTAATTCTTTAAATAGTTATGACACAAATATTGTAAGACACCTTAATCAGAATACTTATGAAAAATACTATTTAGGAAAAATGGATTTTTTATGCATACATTGCATTTCATTATCTATAATATATAACTGTCCATATTTACGAGTTTTATCTTTATTAGTGAATTCAGCTGCTAAAAGTTTCAATCGTTCTGGGTAAGAAGGATTTTCTAACAATTCTACTTTGACTTTATGACAACAATTGGAATACTTTACTTTTAGTATATTCAAAAGCAAAATGTTTCGAATCATAGTATACTTATGTTTGTGTCATGGAGTCAATGTAATTTTCAGATATGATATTTTTATCAAAATATATATTTGCTATACAACCAATGATTTTAGAATTACTTTTTTCAGTTAGAACTTTTTCATTTAATTTCTTTAATTTTTTTTCATTCTACTCTTTATTATTTTATCATTAAACTTGTCCAATACATAGTACATTACGAAACGGGTATGGGAAGGCTTTATTTACGAAACGAGAAATTTACGGCCTGAGCCGAAGGTGAGGGTCGTAACGATTTTCGTAAAAAAGCCTTTTCATACTAGTTGCGTAGTGTATTTTTCACCATGAGAGCTTCGTATAGAGGACACAAAAATTCATTTAACGGCCTGAGGACAAAAAAATCAATATATAATAGTATTAAGTAATAGAAGTTTTTCACCTTAAATATATACATCAAAATATAAGACTTCAGTCCATGAATGATTTAAAAACATCTGATCTAACGCTTCTGAAGTCGAACACTTAATTTTATTTATTTTGTACTTGCCGCAGGTTTTTGAAGCAGAAACAACCTTTATCCAATTCCTGTTTGCAGGAAAATTTCACAAGTTTACTGTCTTAGTTTTCTGAAAAAAAAAATTTGAATGATTAGTTTTGAAAAAAGTTGAAAATATTAGAAACAATAGATATTTTTGTACATGATACATACGTAACATCCACTTGAACTTATCTTATTAAAATTCTAGCTGAATAAACTTGTGAAGATATATGAATTAAAGATCCCTAAAAAGTTAAAAGTGAATCCGTTGAAAATTGGCTGAGAAAAGCTGCGGCAAAGAAGCTAAAATCACAAAAAAAAAACATATTTTGAGATAAATGATTTTGACGTTTTCATTCAACTATTATCCAAAAATTTATACTGATATGATTTTATAAGAAAATATAATAAAATGTTATTAAATTTAATAAAATGTTATTAAATATAATATAATGTTTATCTAAAACCTTATTAGTAATTTGTTAAAAATTTAAAAATTTTAAAACTACTTACTTGACTTAAAAAATATTGTGTAAGTCCAACATTCAAAAAAGTCATTTATAGTTACTAGGTTAGAAATAGCTGTATAGTCTTGTGAAAAAGCAGACTACAACTGTTAATGATGACCTTCTGAGAACAGCTGATTTCACATGTTATAACTTCTGATGGCAGGTCCAACAAGAAAAAATGTTTGGAAAAATGCTCCTGAAAAGTAGTCTGAAAAATGATAAAGTCTTATTATTTAGAATGAGACAATGGGTGAAAAATAAATTTTTTTTATAAAATTATAAGTGATTATAAGAATATAAAGTGAAATGAAATATAAAAATAAAAGTGTAAAATACCTTTTTAATAGGCACCAGTTGAATAAAGTAATCATTTGGCTGGCTTCTTTTCCTTTTGGCTTGTCGAGATGCAAGGGTGGCAGCTTCTATTTGTATTTCAGCCCAGAAAAGACGATTGTTATCAGTAGTTCAGGCCCAATTGATAGCAGCAGTTCCTGATGTAACACTAAAGCTCTTCATTATTTCAAAAAAAGCTGTGTTATCTTCATTAAAGCATATAACAGCAATGCAAACAGCAATCTCTAAAATTGTTAACCCACTAAAAGATGTCTTGAGCACTAGTTTCCATATAGAATTATTAGAAGATTCATTACTATTTTGAATAAATCCTTCAATACATCTTTCAAACAAGTCCGGTGATATTAAATCTTCATAGATTGGTTTTATCGTGTCCATGATTGCTACAGAAAAATTTAAAATGTGTGTAAAGGTATTCAGTTTTCCTTTCGTCTTCGCTTTCTGCCACTTTCACCAACTGTTAGCTCTAGGAGGACACAGATGATGTTGCGGTTTAATATCAGTTGATCGTTTGTGAGAAAATGTGACCCATATGGAATCTGACATGTTTTCTATGGAGTCAGTACTATACTTTCTAATAGAATTGCCATAATGCTATGTCAGCTGATCTATTACTCGGGCAGTCAACCTTCCTCTACCTCCAATTGTCTTGCCATTAGAAAGTTTAGATCTAAAAAGATTAGATTTCGAATTTCTAAGACGTGTTTCCATTCTTTTCTGAACATGGCCAACACATTCTTTCTTGCTGATCACAAAGTCTTCACCATAAGGCTGTATATTGCAAATAGCTTTGTATACTTTTGAGTCTCCATCACCAACGTAATTTTTATACCAGACTCCATGAAGTAACTCAGATCTTCTAAACATTTCTACGATGTCATCAACTTCCATCTTGCCTGAACTACCATGATTAGCTGAACAATGAGGTTTGTGTTCTTGAAACCATTCTCTATATACCTTTGAATCTTTTTCTTTATTGAATTCAGAAGCCTTGCAGTAACTTTGTATGATGGACACATCAACGACTTTTTCAGTTTCATCTCTGATTAAACTGGAAATACCTTGAAGCGATGAATGGCCACGGTTTCTCTATGTTTAATCACCGGACACAGTCATCTTAGAAGATTCTTGTGTTTCGACTTTAAAATTTTCTTTGGCAGCAGTTTTTATTGATGTTTTAGCAACACTTTTACTGACATTTCTCAATTCTTCATTGATTTTACCATAGGTACTGTGAGAGACTGGCTGTGATAAATCCATGATTCCGCAAAAAGTTGACAAAGCAGTCAAACCATTTGCAAGTATTCGGACTGCTAATACAGTTCTCCTGTTGATATTACAAGCATTTGACATCTTGCCTATTTTCTGACATGAGTCAATGTAAACCACTTTGTGACACGAAGAACAAGTAATAGTTGTTTTAAATCCAAGGTCTCAAATATCTACTTCTAAAAGCTCTAAATCACCATTACAAACTCGACACACTAAAAATTGTTGCAATTGAGGAAAAAGAATAGAGATGTCAATTATTCTATTTTTTCAATTAACTTACATTAATATTGTTTTCTATCGTATTGTTGCTGAATTTAGATTTTAAATTTTTGTACAAGGCAGTGATGTAGTTGATTTTTTATTTGGTGAATGTCTTTTTTACTTTTTACCATATCTTCGCTTTGCCATTGAACAAGATCCTGGAAGTCTATTTCTTGAATCTGGTTCTGATTTTTTTGGCATTTTCCCGGTTAATTGTCAATGTTTATAGAACACACACACACACACACACTATATTTTTTTAAATAAATTAACTATAATTCACAATACTTTATCACTAAAAATATTTATGTTACTACGTAAACTATAAAATAATTTTTTCAACAAGATAATTATAAATAAACTAATGAAAACTGATAAAAATAATTTAATTAATTGTTGGACAAATGAAAATTGATACAATATTTTGATAACTTTTGTTCGTAAAGTTAAAAAGAATTTTTCATAAGAACTTCTGAAAAATTCGGAACCTTTCAGGTGTACAGTAAATGACTACATTACGTGGTAGGTAAATACTTTACCGACGTTGTCAATTTAGTTAAGTTCTGTACGCAAATATTTTAAGAATTTTAGCGCCAAATATAATACTTATGATTAAAAAATAACTCGAATGATTGATAACAATAATAAAAAATAATATATCTAACATTAATAAATAAATAGAAAAATTAATAATATATTTAATATGTTAATTATAACAATTATAATTTATAACAACATTAAATGAAGGATCATTTATAATTTTAATTAATGATTTAAAATTCTTAATTTTATAATTCTTAAGTATCCTTCCTTTTCAAAAAATTAATTTAAAAGTAATATAAGGTAAAAACGTCATATACGAAAAATTCAGTATTTAAAAAAAAAATTTATTTTTCGATTTTTGCCTATATTTTTTTATTTAAATTAGGTATTTGAAGATGGCAAACGAAAGAGAAAAGTACGGTAAATTTGTTATGGAAATAGTAAATAAAAAAAATTTCGATTTTCTGAGCTCATAAACTCAGTCCTGATACCTTAATACAGATTTAGCATTATTAAAACAATTAGATAATTTGATAAGAGACATTAACCCTTATGCCGAAGCCTATAAAATGATGTATGAAGTAGAAAAAGAAGGATTACAAAGATGTTCAAAATTTAATTGTCCCCTAAGAGCTGCTACTATGTCTATTGTCCGCAATAATCATCCGGATAAAAATAGATATAATCTACCTACCTATAATGAAGTCACAATAGTATATGTTGGAGAAGATGATCTTCCTCCCATTGAACGTGATATTGTCATTTACTCTAAGTGTGATGAACCAATTAGTATACCAACAATTAACAAATATACAGATTCTATGACATATAAGCTTATTCATCCTAATGGTGGTTATAGATAGATGTTAAATATAAAAAGTAAATTTGGAAAATCTAATATTTTAAATTTGCCATTTTATAATAATAGATTTAGTATTAGAAGTGAATTTAATCCATACCTCAATTTAGAAAAAGTATCTAAACAATCAATTATTGATGTTACAGACAGTCTACGATTTTTTATATAAAATTACATTGACTCAATGACACTTGTAAATTATCATGGTAAACCTGACCTTTTTTTAATTATGTAACCCATAATTGAAAAGAAATAACTGAAAACTTGGAAATTTATAAAAATTCAATAGATGGACCGGATATTTAACAAAAGTATTTTATTAAAAAGTAGAAGAATTTAAAAATTTAGTAATCAAAAAAGGAATATTGGGAAAATGTATTGCGTATAGTTATGTAATTGAATTTCAAAAACAAGGATTACCGCATATGCATTGTAACGGTGAATATAAAGTGGCTGTGGAGACGCGTGGCACCTACCGCTACGCCTGACGCTAAAATTTCCGACACACTGATATTATCTATAATTTTTCACGCCAATGAATAAACTCTACTAGTGAGCAAAATAGGTTTTTCCTTCACGAGTTATTTTGTGACTCAAGCGTAGCGAGAGTGATAAGAAAGACGAGTAGGTGACCTATTTTGCCACAAGTGGGGTATAGAATTTTTTCGAACAAAGTGAGCGGAACCCGTTTTCGGTGCCTGTTTTGAGTGAGAAAAACACCACATTCCTCCACTGAGTAAGGGAATATGGTATTTTGCTTACTCAAAACAGGAGCCGAAAATCGGTTTTTGCTTACTGCGTTGGGGAATAGTATATTTCGTAGCATGTATGAAAAGGCTTTATTTAAGAGGTTGTCGGAACCAAATCGGTGACTTAGTCCAGTGCTTACAATAAATGCTTATAATTTATTTACTCATTTGCAAGTCAAAAATATAGTTATTTCCTCTAACCATGAAAATAATTTGAAATAGTTTCAGAGATAAAAAAATACAAAATATTGTCATAAAGCGAAAAATGCCATCTAACAGTTGATGCGGCAGTTATTTTCATGTGATACGTTTCAATTTGGCATTTTTCGCTTTATGACAATATTTTGTATTTTTTTGTCTCTGGAACTATTTCAAATTATTCTTTATATACATGGTTAGAAGAAATGACTATATTTTTGCCGTGCAAATAAGTAAATTAATCATTATAAGCATTTATTGTAAGCACTGAACTAGGTCACCGATTTGCTTCCGACAGCCTCAAGAAACGAGAAGTTTACGACCCGAGCCGAAGACGAGGGTCGTAACAAGTTTCGTTAAAAAGCCTTTTTCTACTAGCTGTAAACCGTATATTTCCATAAGTGTCAAAAAAAGAGCTACGAAGTTGCAATTTTGAGGTTAGAATAGCAAAAATTAATTATATATTATTTAATATTTATTTATACTTATTTCTCAATACGTTACTTTATTTTTATCAGAGAACTTTTGCAATAATTTGAAAAAACCTTACATTCTTGAGAATTTCTATTACATGATTTATTAATATTACACTAACAAACCAAAATCAATATTTTGCATAAAGTACATATTGATAAATTATTTTTTCAAATTATTACTAATGCTCTATGATAAAAGTAGTGAAATATTTTAAAAAATAAATAAATTTATTCAAAAAAAATTAAAATAAATATTAAATAATAATATCTAAATTATTCTCTAAAGATTTATTAATCGGCGTGGAAAATTATAGATAATATGAGTGTGTCAGGAAGCTCAGCGTCAGGTGTAGCGGTAGGCACCGCGCGTCTGCTACAGCCGCTATGTATTATATTAAAATATTTATAATTTTTTTATGAATAGAGAGTATATACAATTCATTTTGCAGATGTTTAGATAATTAATTAAGGAATGAAAATGTAAAATAAAATTTTTAGCTGCAACACCGAGAATTTTATTGAATTTGCATTTATTCATTGCGAAATGAATTATTTATTAACAAATTAGATTTTTTTAGGTGAATTATATATTTTTATGTACTTCAATTATTTCTAAATATACGGTAAAAATGTAATTCGGATTAACCAATTATTTAACGAGAAATCGCAATTTAATAAAAAGGTTCTGGAAATTTTATTTGTTAATAACTTTTCGAAAAATTAAAAATTTTGAAAATCGTTTCAGGATATTAATTTTTATATACGAAGATTCCAAAATATTTAAAAGGACCTATAAAAATCGACTAGTCGATTTTTAGTGGCCCATTTGAGGAATTTCGACTTATACTAAAAGCATAATTTTTAAACTACGAAATGAAATTTGATCCGACCTCCGTAGTTGCCTTAATAAGAAAAAGAATTCTAAGTTTACAATACACATAAAAAGCACCTGCCTAAGTTAACCTAAGACACGTCAACGGCAGTCTAGCGCACACCCTTGTGTCGATAAATTTGTATTTTATACATGACGAAATTGAATGTTAGATAGGGCTTGTGTGCGACGATACACAAGCTAACTTCACGATAACTCCTTATTTAAGAAAAGGAAAGAAAATCTCGACTTACATATATGGTCAATATCCCTTCAAAACAAAAAGAAAACGTTGGCTATTCCAACTATCAAGGCAGCAACGGTGATTCTCGTTGCAGCTCAAAACCAAGGAAATCCCGTTCTTCGAAGGTAAAATGGTGCCTAGGGGATTCTGCGCGTCGACCCAAGTGCACTGATACAGTGTACTTATTCACACTGCACGTGAGCTCAACACTCCTTGTATCACACACGGAAGGCACCTCTTCTATTACCCTTGGACTCCGGAAAGACAAAAAATCCAAAATGTCTCGCGAGAAATGTCACAACGAAAATCTAAAACTCGTTAGAAAGACGACTCGTTCTCTCTTGAATGACACTTGTGCTCTCTAGCTTTACGTTCCCATTCTACCCATCATTCCTTGCGCGCGCGTTCGAAAACAAAACCATGAAAAGTAAGCATAGAAACTTACCAGCACACTGCATAACTCACGACTAGAAGAGAGACAGATGTATACTGACATACAGTATATCTGTAAGGAAATCATATTATTATTCGCGTTATCAGACTAGTAACCCTGACAGCACAAATGTTATAAAGACGTTTTAAAAACGTTTTCTGATAAAATTTTATACGTTTGTAAATTCCGACATGTCCGCATATTTTAGATTCTCAAGAGTAATATAACGTTTATAGAACGTTTAAAAAACGTTTAGAAAACGTTTCCTCGATGAAAATTTACATTGGCTTAAATGTCCAAACGTTAATAAAACGTTTTATTTTATCATTATAAAAAATTATTATATAGAGAAAAAAATTATACCAAATAAAATGTTCTTTAAACGTTAACGAAACGTTTGGATATTTAAGCTTGCGTAAATTTTCATCGAGAAAACGTTTTCTAAACGTTTCTTAAACGTTCCATAAACGTTATATTACTCTTGAGAATCTAAAATGCAGACATATTTTACGTTTTAAGAACGTTCTAAATATGTATTTTTGTCGAAATTTACAAACATATATAAATTTACCAGAAAACGTTTCTAAAACGTTTCAAAAACGTTTTCGTGCTATTAGGGAAACTGTACCTCTTAATATCTAGCCAGGTCGGTAAAACAGATCCCTAAATATACGAAAAAATAATTAAATTCGCACGTGAAAATTAGTATGATTAATTAAGACGTACGAATAACAATGTAATAAAATATCATAAAAGTAATCTAAAAACATCTAAGTGAATAATGACATTGAATGTTGTTTCTTTTTTATTTACAGGTCAAGTCAACTTTTAGATTAAACATGTAATAGTAAATATTGTGTAGATTAATAAAGACTTTGTTATTTACAGAGAAATAAATCATGTTTTTATTCTAACCTATAAAAGAAAAAGAAAATTTCAATACCTGAATAAAAATTTATAAAAAAAATAAATAAAAGAGAAAAAAAAATAATAAGAACATTCTAAAACAACATTCTTGTTGTATATAACGAAGGACAAATTACAATTTACATTCAAGTCGCTGGCAGCCGCCGATGATAAATCTAACGTATTGTGTGTAACCAGAGTAACCACGCCTGACAGCCGCAGTAATAGATTTCGACACAAGTACATAAATGTAACAAGCACAAAGAACTTATAAAAATATCTTCATTTATTAAAGCAAAAAAAGCTATTAAACAAAGAGGTCAAATAAGAAAAGTGTGGATTAATTTAACTAGTGAATTAAAAAAGACTTATTATGTTGAAGATGGAAACTTACAATTTGAGGAAGAATATTTAGAAGAAATAATTGAAGAACAAGAAATAGTGGCTTAGTGGCTAATGCCTCAGAACAACCATTAATAAAATTACTGAAAAAATTACTTGAAAAAAGCCAAGAAAAATCTGAAGAAAAAAATTTAGGAAAACTGGCTAAATAATTCACAATTAAAAAATACGATACTCAAAATTCAAACAGGAATCAATGGATAGCTAATTTCTAAAAAGTATGTGCACGGTTTGAGATAGCAAAAGACGAAAAAAAATTGAGATTTTAAAATCATTTTTGGAAAAAGGTACCATAGATTGGTATAGTTGTACACTTCTAAAGCTTACGATTGAAACAAATTGGAAAGAGTGGAAAGAAAATTTTTGCAACACATTTTCCAGTAAATGTTGGTCTCCAATAAGGTATGCATTGTCATTTAAATATCAAACCGGTTCGTTATTAGAATATTCTGTTAAAAAAGAAAAACTTTTGTTGCAAGTAAAGAAAACTATTGATAATAAAACCTTGATAGACCTTATTGCTACAGGCTTACCAAATTATATAATCAATAGAATTGATAGGGAAAAACTCACAAAGACTGAAGACCTACACAATGAAATAGGTAAATTAGAACATCTAGCTTATAAAAAAAAATTTAGACTTTGAAAAAAATAAACTATACGCTAAAGATAAAAATGAAAAAACACCTTGCAAAATATGCAAAGAAAAAGAAAAAGGGACACGTTTTTATCCGGAGGCTGAAAGGCTGGTTCAAAGATTAAGAAAATAAAAATAACAAAATAAAATAAGTAAACTCCTTAACATTGGACGTAGAACTAAGCGATGAGGATATAAAAAACTAATGATACCATCATTAATTGAACTCAATATTAAACTAAATGACATTTTAGGAGTACCTGTAATATATGATCCAGGATCAAATGTTTCATCAATAAATGCAAAGCTGGTACATTTAAAACATAAAAATAACAAAATAGAAAAAACAAACTTGAGAACAACTAATGATGTTTATAAAACAGATGGATTGATAAAAATAAAAATAAAAATTATGAATATTAAAGACTATATGAATGTGTTCATAATTAATAATGAGAATTTTAAATATAACTTTTTAAAAGGATTAGATTGTATAGAAAAATTTAAATTGATACAAAATGAGAAATTAGAGATAGATCAGAAAAGTTCCGAGTCTAAAGAAATAATAAAAGAGTATTACATAAATTTCAATGAACATGATGAAATAAGTACTTTCAATGTTTTAACAAGTCACCTGAAACAGCATGAAAAAAAAAATAAAGAATCTAGTAGACAAATATAAAAATATATTTGCAAAAGATAAGTATGATATAGGCACTGTAAAAGATTACGAAGCCAGAATAGATCTTGTAATAGATAAAGACTGCAGCAAGAGACCATATAGATCCATAATTAAAAACAAAAAAGAAATAGGAGAGCAAATTTCGGAATCATCAAAAAGAAATTTAATAGAAGAATCATACAGTCCTTTTGTTGCACCAGTAACTTTAGCTTATAAAAGAGATGAAAACAAGAAATTAAGATTCTGTATAGATTTCAGAGATTTAAATAAGATAATACTTCCTGAAGCACAACCATTCCCATCAATTAAAGATTTAGTCATAAAAACAAGAAATATTCCTCAAAACTTAATATAAACTCTGCATTTTGATCCATTCCTCTACGAATTGAAGATAGAAGAAAAACAGGCTTTGTAACCCAAGAAGGTTAATGGACTTACTTACCATTTGGATTGATAACATCACCAGCTATTTTCCAAAGAATCTTAAGTAACATAATAAGAAAAAATAATTTATCAAATTTTACAGTAAATTATATAGATGACATACTGATATTTTCAAAATCTTTCGAGGAACACATGGATCATCTATCAAAATTATTAGAGGCTATAATGAAAGAAGGCTTCCGATTAAAACTTTTAAGGTGCACATTTGCATTGTACTTTGTACTTCAGCCACATAATAAAACACAACTCGATTTCTCCAATAAGGGATAATTTGATTTCAATACGAAATTTTCCTATACTAGAAAACAAAAAAAATGTTCGACAATTTTTAGGGAAAATCAACTTTCATAATGAATATGTACCAAAAAGCTCACTAATCCTGAATCCACTGCATAATTTATTAAGAAAAGGACAAGAATTCATCTGGTCAGAGGAATGTCAAAAAATCTTCAAATATAGATGAATGATGATGAGACATGAAAAACTTCCTCTGTACTCAACCAGTATTAGCTATCTTTGACCCAGACCTACCAATACACATATGCTTAGATGCAAGTTTAAAAAGCATATGTGCTGTATTAAAGCAGCCGCAACGAAATGAAAATCCAAAAACTGAAAAACCAGTAGCATATTTTTCAAGAAAATTAAATGACTTACAAAAACGCTGCCAAGTGCTTTTGGCGCAATGCTTTCTCATAGAGCTTATTGAGTTGATGTTTATTTTATTTTTATTTTTTAAATGTGACTTCAATGTAAAAAAAAATTATTGATTAACAATTCTTCCTAATATTTTTCATATATAAGCTTACGAAATCGATCATGTTATCTATCATAAAACGTAAAACTAAATATAATTATTCTATGGGAACGTTTACAGATTATTTATTTGCATTATAAATATTATTCCATAAATTATGTTATATTTTTCTCTTCTTTTTAATATTTAAAGTATTTATTTGAAAAAATCAATAATATAACATCTATAAGGATGTAATTAATAGATAAAACTCAATCATGAGCAATGAAGATTGTCAAGTTACCATTTCGATCTTGAAGTAGCGCTTACGCAGTCGTTATAATATTCGAATAAATAACCCGAAAATCAATTAAACAATGACAGCGAATCCGGTCTATACTTAATATAAATTTTATGATATTTAACATTTTAATCCTCCATCAGTGATCATAAATTCAGGGTCATATACTGTAACTCGGATCACTAATGTTCAGTTTATGTTTTTTTAAGGCTCTAAAATTAAAACTACACTAAAAAAAACAATTTTCAATAGCTTCCGTACTAGTCAATTGAAAAAATAAATGATATGGGAAATCGGATGCAAATCCATCGAGTACTTTTCTCTAAGATTTAAGTAACAAAATGAATACAAACGTTTTTTGCAAAAATTCAAAATGTTCTAAAATTAAAATTGCGCTAAGAAAAGCAGTTTTCAAAATTTTTTTCAATTTGGCGATCGAAAATAATTTTTATAAAAATTTTTAAGAAAATTCATAGAGTAGTTTACGTTAAATATCAAAAAAATGAAAAATGTAAAATTGAATAAAAATTTTTTTAATGGCTATTTTATTAAAACTACGCTAAGAGAACCAATTTTCAATAGCTTCCGCACTAGTTGAAAAAATAAATTGTATGGAAAATTTGAAGCAATTCCTTTGATTACTTTTCGAGATCTAATTGACTAAATAAATACAAATATTTTTTTCAAAAATTTCAAAATGCTCTTAAATTAAAAATACGTTAAGAAAATCAATTTTCAGAAGTTTATTTTATTTCGGGGATCAAAAATTATTTCCATGACAATTTTTAAGCAAATTCATCAGCTAGTTTACAAAAAATACTAAAAAAATGAAATATCGAATTTTTTTTTCTTTCAAATGACTGAAATAAAAACTACGCTAAGAAAACCAATTCTTAATAGCTTCCTTCCAAGCTAGACAAAAAAATAAATATTATGCAAAATTTTAAGTAAATCCATCGAGTAGTTTTCGAGATCCAAGTGACTTACTGAACACACACACACACGCATACACACACAGAAATTTTCTAAAAATCACTTTTTTTCGACTCCCTGAGACCAAATATGTACAAATTATTGAAAAAATTAGAAATGATTTTTTTTGCCGATACAATGCTTGCTCTATGAGAAAGCAAAAATTATGCACACTTAAAAAATCCGGAGAACCGGAGAAGAGGGTGGTTTCACTTTAATATAATATAGGAGGATTATTAATTTTATTAAAATATTTATTGTCTTTAGTTTTTAATCGCTTACACTTTATAAGTAAGGTTTTTAATTAATAAAGGTCATATTTATATTTTCGTTTTTTTTTCTTCTATTGGTTTACTTACTGTAGTATTATTATAAATATTTTTATTTTCATAAATTTTCAATTGTTTACACCGTACGCTTAATTCTTGAAATTGGTAAATATCATTATTTATTTGTTTTTTGTTAATAATATTTACATTTCGAATTTTTAAATTTCGTAAATTTTTTCATATTTATTATATTATTTATTTTTCAATTTCCCTTTGTTTCCCTTTCACGCAGCTGTTTCAATCTATCAGTATCTCTATTTTCCATTAATCCCATTTTTGATTTCTTAGTGTTTTTTAATTTTTCTTTATATCTATTTGGTTGCTCTTATTTCATTTTTATATACACTTCTTTTTTACATAAAGCCTCATCCACATGTATTTGTTTCAATTTATCAGTACTCTTTTTCTTTAATTTTATTTTCGTTATCTTAGTATTTTCTTATTTTTCTTAATATTTTTTTGTTTGTTCTTTTTTCATTTTTATATAAGCTTCTTACGTAAAGCCTCATTGCCTTGTATTTGTTCTAATTCATCAGTACTTTTTTCTCCTGCATTTTTATAATCATTTCTTTTCATGAATTTTCTTGATATTCATTTATTTGTTCTTTTACCATTTCCCCATTTCGTCTACTTCTTTTAATTTTTTTTCTTTTGATTTAATTTAATCTCACCATTTCTAATTTTAATATCGTTATAATTTACATGGGTATTATCAAAATCTTCATTCAATTTTAAAAATTTGTATCTAAAATGTTATTGTTAATTTCCATCGTCGAATTTCCAAGTCGTTTCAGGATTTGAATTCTTTTGTTTACGATACATTAAGTTTAGGAGCCAGGGGGGTTCCCATAGGCGATGGGTGGCCACGTATCCACCGAGGCTTTTAACACGCTTTTATTAAGCTTGCTTTCACGTCTGTCTGTCTGTCTGTCTGTCTGTAATCAAATCTTACACGCTCGATTTGAGGCACTTTTTGTCGATGGAAATTTCTGAAATTTTACACAGACCTCGGTCTCTGATGACAATGTAATAATCCGTTGTCAGATCGGCGATGACGGGTGTGCAAAGTCATCTCCGAGGAAGTTTAAGTGGAAAGGCTATCTTTGGGTGGAGGCGAGTTGATGGAATGTTGTTGAGTTGATAGTTGTAGAAAATGCATAGGGGATAGGGGCTCACATAGGGGATAGGCGAATGTACAGCTAGAAATATAGAGGATAGGAGGATCAAAAGGGATAGGGGAATATATAGGGGTAAGGGAATATATAGGGGATATGGTAATGTATAGAAGATATAATTAAGTACAAACTTTTTAAAAAAAAATTACTCATAGAAAATTCAATTTTAACTAAAAAGTAGATAATAAAAAATTAAAAAAAACATTTTTAAAACACGCTTTTATAACGGAGAAAATACACTAAAAAGTATCAAATAAATTAATTTACTTCCTTGCAATTACTTCTATACAGTTCATTGCGATAATTAAAAGAAAATTTTACAACGAAAATTCAAAAATAAAAGTGTGGGCGCTGAATTAGATTTACTAAAATTAGCGACCACACTTTTCTTTTTACAATTTTGTTGTAAAATTTTCTTTCAATTATCGCAATGAACTGTATAAACGTAATTTCAAGGAAGTAAATTAATTTATTTGATACTTTTTAGTGTATTTTCTCCATTATAAAAGCGTGTTATCCTTATCTTCGTCATCATGTTTTTCATCGTCGGAATCTGATTCAATTGATAACCTCTCAAGAAAATCTAATTCTTAATTTTTTTTCGTTTTTTGATAGGTTTTTTTACAGAAATAACATCAGCATAATTCACATTTGTTTTATTTCTACTATTTATTTCAATGATTTCGGTGTTACAGAAGTAACAATCATCTTTTCCATCTGGTTGATACGATTCCATTGGGTTATCAAATTTTACTTTGTCATCTTTTGTTTTATCCCACATACAAAGCATTTTACGACATTGTTCGCAGATACTACATGGAGTCCACTTTTCTATATTTACATCCGTTTTTAATTTTAAGGAAGTTTTGTAAATGTTTCTGAGATTCTCATTAAAATCTATTCGATATTTTAGCGGAGTGTATACTCCACAGACAAAACAAAAAAGATTACAGTTCTTTGGACAAATATGCCCTCGACATGTAGAAGGTAAATGTTCTGTGGTCTCAAGTATAACCCCGCACGTTAAAGATGCTGGTATGATCCCAGGTGATTTTGCTGTTCCGGAGGTGATAACTCTTATACCTCTTCAAGGCTAAGTATAAGAGCTTTCCGACTTTGACAAGAACAATGTCAACTTATTGCCAGACACACTACAGCTTCATTCTCACACACTAACGTCCCCCTGCAAGGCGTTGCGCTTCTACTGGCATCATCACCTTGACAAACTTATGAGCGGATCATTTTACACATACACATTTAGGGTAGTGTCACCGTCACAGTTTTTGTCAAGGGAGCAGGTGAAGGTTATTTTGACGAAAAAAAATTCATGTTTAAACTTATTTTATTCATTTAACCGTATATTCATACAATTAGAAAAAGCATGCTAATTTTCTACAAAATTCACCACGTATATCACAGAATACTCTAATGCATTTTGAAATCGTATAATGTACGATTTCACAAATAAGAGAAAATTATATTTGATATTTTATACTTCATAGTTACCTTGTATTAAATTGAAATTAATCAATATTTTACATCAACCCCAAGATATCATGGTTTATGTTTGTTTTGCATGAATTTAATAAATTTGACCTTGAAATTGCCTCTGTAGATTTAACCTTGAAATCAATTTTGTAGATTTGACCTTGACTCTTATGAGATTGGGTCGAATGGACCACGATTTCTGATTCAGCGACATCAAAAACGTGAGGTTTACATGGTCAACGTGATGGCGAAGATAACGTGAGTTATGCTGATGTTATTTCTGTAAAAAGACCTATCAAAAAACGAAAAAAAATGAAGAATTAGATCTTTTTGAGAGGTTATCAATTTAATCAGATTCCGAAGATGAAAAACATGATGACGTAAATAACGACGAAGTCAGTGACGGCATTGATGGAGGAGCTATTGATAAAAATGATTTAAAAATTAAATCTTATAAAAGCAATAGTTATGAAGGAACTGGAAATAATGATGATGATGATGACGACGACGACGTTTTCCAGCCAGCGGGCCGAAAAGACAAAAGCGTAAAGTTATTGACTCAAAATAAACTAAATGACTCAGTTAGAGAGCTTAACTTACCTAAAGATGGAGCAGAATATTTAGCTTCAGCTTTAAAAAGCATGAATCAGTTAGTGAATTCTACTAGAGTATCTTTTTACAGAACAAGAAGCAAATGTTTCGAACTATATTTTCAAGAAATGAATCATGTTGGTGATAAAATAGTATATTGTCAAGATGTAAAAGGTTTCATGAATGAAATTAAGCCTAATGAATATAAAATCAAAGAATCGAAACTGTTCATAGATTCATCAAACAAAAGTTTGAAAGCTCTATTACTAAACAACAGCAAAAACCATGCCTCAGTTCCTATAGCGCACTCCACTACAATGAAGGAAACATATGCCAATTTCAAAATTATAATACAAAAAATTCAGTATGACAAGCATAAATAGCCTATATGTGACGATTCGAAAGTTTCTAAAATATTGTTAGGACAGCAGTCTGGATTTACAAAGACGCTATGTATCTTGTGCTTATGGGATAGTACAGACCGTACAAAGAACTATACAAATCATAAATGGCCTAAAAGAAAATCTCTCGAAGTCGAAAAAAGTAACGTTATAGCTACTTCATTTGTTTACCCAAAAAAGTTCTTATTCCGCCAGTACACATCAAACTTGGTGAAATAAATCAATTTTTTGAGGCTTCAAATAAAGATGACCGGTGTTTTAATTACTTAGGAAGCAAGTTTTCAAATAAATCAGATGCGAAATTAAAGGTAGGTATTTTTGATGGTCCAGAAATTGAAAAAATGATGTCTGATGATCAGTTTAGTTCCATGACAAACATTGAAAGAGCTACCTGGCTTAGCTTTTAGGAAGTAACTGAAAACTTTTTGGGTAATCCTAGAAGCCCAAATTACAAAGAAATTGTATCTAAAATGGTTGAGAACTTTGGGAAAATAGGTTGCCTAATGAATTACAAATTACATTTTTTACAGGATCACTTAGATAGTTTTCCTAACAACTGTGAAGATTATAGTGAAGAACAGAAAAAGCGTTTTCACCAAGACATTAAAATAATGGAGAAGCGTTATCAAGGTGAATGGTATCTTGGCTGATTAATGCTGGATGTTGAAAAGAAATTGTAAAGCCACTGGTGAAAAACGTAAAAGGAAACCTTAGCACCGACCATTTAACGAGAAACGTGTAAGGTATAGTATGAGAAAATAAATGTCAGGAATTTTGGCTTGTTTTACATGAATTTTGTATATTTTACCTTAAAATAACCTTGATCCTGAGGTGATGGGGTTAAGCGGACTACGGATTCGGATTCAGAGACTCCAAAAACATAAATACATACTATTAAAATATGTTTCTCACTAATTTTGTAGATTTTACCTTTGAGTGACCTCGACCCTGAGGTGATGGTTTAAAACGGACCGCGTATTCGGATTCAGCGACCCAAAAACATAAATATATACTGTTAGAAGATGGTTCCCACTAATTTTGTAGATTTGACCTTTAAATGATTCTGACCCTGAGGTGACAAGGTCAAACGGACAATGAATTCAGATTTAGCAACCCCAAAAACATAAGATGTATATGTTCTGGTCGGTGGGATTTGACATTTTTCTCTGGGGCTGTATAATTAAATATAACGATTGAAATATAGAAAACACGTTTTTATTTTATGATTCCGAAGCTCGGCAAGAAAAAAAACACGTAGATGATAGTAATAAAATTGTTTACCACGAAATCAATTTAGGTGTAGCTCAGGTATATTCTAAATGTTTAGATTCGGCAATCGATTTAGCGGGGGTGGTAGAATTTTAATTTTTAAAAATAATGTAATAAAAAATTTAGTTGAATTTATTTTAAATTTTGAAAAATCGTGTTCTAAAAGTAGAAATTAACTAATTTGTATCGCCCATAATAGCAAAAGCTACGGCCGGCAATTTATTCTTAAATATCTTGTAACATGGTGGATATTCACCCACACGTTATATTTCCATAAAGATATCTACTATACCGGCGAAGAGCCTTATATGTATGATTTTAACTTGTATATAGCAGTGCAGCCCTGGCTCAGTGGTTAGAGCTCGTACTTGTAGATCTTGAGAAACGGCGTTCGCTTCTGGTATCCGCATATTTTTCAATTTAAAAAATCTCATCTTTCAATCTAGTTGATGGAACTAACATAGTACCGAAGGTGACTATGAATGATACTAATATTATACTAATGACATTAGGATATTATGTTCAATTTATACATACTTTAAATTATTTTCACACGGGATTAGATAAAATACCAGAAGCTTTTGGATTTTCTTTTGATATGGTTAAGATTACTTTTCCGCATTTATTAAATATTTTAGTGGATCAAAGTTATGTTGTCCCTATGCCACTTCAAAAGTTTTATTCTTTAGAAAAAATGTCCGTTTCAGAGAGGGAAAAATTTTCTCAATGGTATGAAGACATGATTTCTAAGAATTATCTTTTTGATTTTCCGAAATCGTAATATATTGCAAAACGGATGTCGATATATTGATGAAAGCTTGCTTTTAGAAAAAGTTTTATAGAAGTAGGTGATACGTATCCGTTTGCCGAAGCTACAACAATAGCGAGCGCTTGCTCAAGAATTTTCAGACGAAAATTCTTTTAAACTAATAGTATTGGTATAATACCTGTTGTTGGTTACAGGGAAAAAGCACTGATTCACGAGGTTTAATTGAGTGGTTAATTTTAAAAGAAAAAGAATCAGGATATAATATTATACATGCTGCTAAAAGTTCGGAATTACGACTTCCGGAAAACATTTTAGTGGACGGATGTTTCAAATCATCTGATCGTTCGAAATATGTCTATCAATACCACGGTTATTTTTGACATGGATGCAAAAAATGTTTTAAAAGGGAAAATCGTTCTAAAATATCGGAAATTTACGGTGATAGTTTAGAGCATCGTTTTGAAAAAAACTTAGAAACATCGGAGTTTATTAAAGCGCATGGATACGTCTTAACGGAAATTTGGAAATGTGAATTTAAAAATTTCAAACGGGAAAATACTGAGGTAGAGCAATATCTACTTAATCACCCTTTGTTAATGAGCGATGTATCAAACCCGCAAGATAGTTTTTTACGGCGGTAGAACTGAGAATACTGTTTCTCTCATAGAGGTACAGGAAGGGGAAAAAATCTATTATGTCGATATTTGCTTCTTATATCCTTTTGTATGTAAGTCCGGTAAATTTCCTATAGGTCATCCGGAAATTTTTATAGGAGATAAATGTCGCATTTTAACTAAGGTTGCCAGATGTACTGATTTTTCAGAAATTATTTTGTTTATATACTTGCAAATATAAAAGTATATACATATAAGCATAATTCCTTTTAAACTTTTACTATTTTTTAAAAGAATATTATGTTCATTTGTACATACGTGTATATTTGCAAATATATAAACAAAATAATTTCTGAAACTCAGTACATCTGGCAACCTTAATTTTAACAGGTAGTGGATATAGTTTAGAAAAAGTCGAAGGTATAGTCAAATGTCGCATATTGTCACCGCGATCTTTGTTTTTACCTGTACTCCCTGTTCGAACGCACAAGCGTTTAATGTTTTCATTATGTTGTACATGTTGTAAAAATTTGAACAAAAACGAATGTACGCATGAAAACATTTGTGACAGGGAATTTGCAGGTACATGGGTGTCAGATGAGTTGAAAAAGGCCGTAATAATGGAACATCGTATAACAGCTATTTACGAGATATGGCAATATAAAGTTTCTCAATATAATTAAGAAACTAAACAAGGTGGGTTATTTTCCGATTATAACACGTTTCTAAAGATTAAACAACAAGCTAGTGGATGGCCGGTGAATTGTACAAATGAAAATTCATGCGACAAATATATTGAAGAATATGCACGCGAAGAAAGCATAAATTTAGAAAAAAAAAATAGGAAAAAATCCAGGGCTGCGATTTTAGTAAAGTTATGTTTAAATTCTTTTTGGGGAAAATTCGGTCAGCGGGAAAATATAGGTACTACAGAAATTATTAGAGACGGTCCGCAGTTCTTTCAAATTTTAGAAAGTGACGATAAAATTTTAGTCGATGCTTTACCGGTTAATCAAAATACTTTTTATGTTCACTGGAAATACAACGAAGATTCATATAATCCATCGCCAATGACAAACGTGGTTATTGCTGCTTATACTACAGCACAAGCAAGGCTTAAATTGTATAGTTATTTAGAACAGCTAGAGTAGTGTGTATTATATTATGATACAGATTCTTGTATCTATTTAAGTAAAAATACAGCAAATGAATATAGAGTTCCGACAGGTAGGCTTTTGGCTGATATGACTGATGAATTAGAATGTTATGGTAGAGATAACTACATAACATCGTTTGTAAGCGCAGGTCCTAAGTATTATTCATATATTGTGAAAAGTAATGACGGAACTCTACATGAAGTTTGTAAAGTTAAGGGTTGTAACGGTATTCTACCGTGTTGTAATCTTACGCGCTTAGGTATTAAAATAGGATAAACGCTCGGTCATATATCTCGTCTAAGACAAGTAAAGAAGTGCGTATCTTGACGACCGGCACGCGAGAGAGAAGCTCGCCGGCCGCTAGGCGTTTCAGAGTGTTGTCGGTTACGGTTGCGTTAACACGAAACCCAAGCCGCGCTGTGCTTGTTAAAAGATTTCGCCACGTGGTCTTATAATACGTTAGACTAAGTTCGCAATTGATAGCACGAAACGTTGTCTTAAATAAAAGTCGTTAAATTATATCGACTAGCGTATTATATTATATTGGCTAGTTGCAACTCTCAGAAATTCTTTCTGTAGAGTTTTGCTTGACCGCTTTTCGCGCGTCTTAGTGGTCAGCCATTGGGTGCCAGTAACACGTTGATCGGCGTGTAAAGGGTTCCACTGATCTACGTCAAGGCAACCACGTTGGCAGAGCTCAGCGGAATTCAACGATCGGGAAGAGGCGGATTCCACCGATCTATTTCAGAGCATCTACGTATTGGTTCCGTACAAGGGGGAAGCTACAGTAACGGGTGAGCAGCATCTACGTGCACGTAGGTAATTAGTGTAAGCTGGCCAGTGCGTTATTGTAAGTATAATTACACTGTGCGATATCCAAGTGTCTCTTCCTCAAGAAATACTTGTTCGGGTATATTGTATCATCGGTTATATAACCGATCAGCGTCATAAGCGAGTACTATTTAGTTCGCGACGCGCCCTCCCTTTGCTCACTCTCTCATTAGACGTGTGCATCACTTTTCATATATTATACAGTTTCATTTTCGTTTAATTCATCCTTCATCTTTATTATATTTATATTTTTCTTATAATAAACTAATTTTGTTTTCTTTTAAATCGTGCTTTCAATTGATTCAAATTGCCTGACTATATTTAACATAAAAAATATATTTCCCATTGTTTACTCCGACGCCTCCGCGGTCCTTGTGAGCAGGTGTAAATTAATTAGTAACGTAATATTATATAATCTAATATAACCATTTTGGGACCTGCCTCACGAAGGAAAACTGCGCTATCGGCTACGCGTCTCTCGATCAGGTAAGAGAGAAAGAGAGACGCAGTGAGTGCAGCAAGTGACAAGTATATCACGTAAGACTTTGTCGCTTATCAATAGCTTTACTAGCTAGCACTACCGGAGTTTGCTGCATAATATTTAGTAAATTTTTTACAATTTCCAGCAACTCTGCATAAAATTAAATTTACAGACTTAGCTAAAATTCATATTAATTAAAAGCTAATTCTTTTTTTTGTAACGGGCAAAATAACCGTTACAGGGTATGACATTGAATGATTCAACAAAAGATATTTTAAATTATAAAAGTGTCAAGTCTTAAGTTTTAAAAAAGAATGAAGAAATAGTGCATTTGTTTAGTGCTATTAGACGCGCAAAGTATCACGATGTAATAACAAAGCAAGAAACAAAAACTTGTCGTATAAATAGTATTAAACGAAACCATTTAGATGAATGCACATCTTTCCCGTACGGGTATAAAAAACCTCGCTGTGAATAAAATGCGTATGTATATATGTGTATATATATATATATATATATATATATATATATATATATATATATATATATATATATATATATAAAATAGTGTAAAATTAAAAAAAAAATACTAATGTAATATTGTAAAGTACTGTGAAATATTGTAAATTATTGTAAAAAAATTCTAAAATATTTCTAAATTCTGTAAAATATTGTAATATTTAGTGTGAAAAGGTAATGTTTTAAAAAATCTAGATATCGTAATGTTGCAATAAGCGTATTTCAAAATCCATCTAGTTATAAATATGAAATTAGAAATTTATTTAAATTATAATATTTCAATCACAAGTATTTGTTCTTTGTATTTTGTATAAATTTTGAAAATATAATAATGAAAATAAATAAATATTAAAAAAATTTGTTGTAAAGTTTTATTTATTTTTTCAGTTTGTACACATCGTCCAGAGCCTTCAGAAAATTGCTGCATTAATTGTAATGTTACGGCCGAATTTACTTCGGTGGTTGGGTTTCAACAATAATTATTTATTTTTGTGTTGAACCAGTCAGTTCCAAGACTCACTTTTCACAAGTTAATATTTTTGATTAATAATTATTTATATAAATGAATATATTAATAAAAAAAAAAATAATGAAAATATTAATTATAGAGATTAAATATTTCATTTATGTTTATTTATTTTTTTTTAATGGGATGTCGTAGTTGTTAGAATCGATTTTTGCTTTTTTTATTTGATTTATATCTCTTTAAATTGACTATTTAGACAAATATAATGACTTCTCCGCACTAAAGCTATATTAATACAATAATTTTTGTTAAAAAAAATCACTTAGACTTGTTATTTTTTCATGAACTTAAAATGAAAATTAGATATCAAGCTTGATAAACCTAACCTCAAAATACTATACTGTAACGTCACAACTTGTTATAAATAAAATACCAAGTATATGACGCACCTTTCAATCGTACTTTTAGTTATCTATTTGGTACGATTTTAATATACACTAACTTATTGTTTATAAGTAAGGTTTAGTTTAATAAGCGAGTAAGCCGAGCTAAACCGTACACCACAGAGACGTCTTGCTCTGTTAGCTCGGGTTCATGTGCACCAGCTTACTCTGAATGTTTTTAAATTATAGTTGATTCTTCCTGAAAAGAAAGGTGAGAGGAAAAAGGAAATGAAGCATAAGGATCATTGGGCCTCATGCATCATCAACCGCGCTAATCTATTTTTATAATCACGCGTTTTTAATTTATTCTTGCAACGGCGTGAGAACTCCAAGCGATGCTTTGCTAGTTCCACGCTTCTGCAAGAACTATGATTAGGCTTTTATCCTTTTTTATAAAACTTTAATTTAATAAAATCTGGTAAATTGCACAAATATGCACAACGATTTTCAACACTGTGTGATCGCAATTACTTATTATAATTATTGTTTAATTGTTAATAAAACGTTATTTGCTCATTCGCAGTTAGGAAGCTGCTCTTTCAGCAAACTTCTTCACCACCATGCATGAACAAATAACGTAGAGAAAAGGCACTGACTCGGCAATTTAGTTTAATTGGTCTTTATTAATCGAGAGATGATACACGAGTGCTGGCTCACTCAAGTCTTCTTCGCCAGATCGCCGGGATTACCTCCCACCGCTCGCAGTCCCACTCCTTATCGACGCTGTAAGGAGAAAGGGATTTTATACATTAAGATATATACGTATCACTTTTAATCATCGCTTGACTGTTAAAATTCGAGGCGTAGCTGCGCGCTTGTGAAAGCGCGTTCGCTACCTTTCTATATCCCCTCTCAATCACGCTGATCAACGCGATGCTTCTCTCTCCGCGAGAATCATGTATAAGAGGTCTCAATACATAAAAAGTTTGTTCATAACTTTTTATGTGTAATATTTTAAAAAATTTCTTGAGCTATCCGCACTCAGGATTAATCTTATAAATTTTCTTTCTGTAGTGAAAGAATATGATTTGACGCATCGTTTACTCATGAACTTTGAATAAAAATATTATTAGGAGGGGATAACTACGATATTCTCTCAATACAATTAATTTAAAATTACAGTTTATAAACTGACTTACTATATTTGAAGGAAGAGGGAAAGAGAAGAATGTTCTAACAACTGTGATTTTTTTTCCTCTTTGATCCTTTTGATCCTTTCCTTTTCCGTTCTAACGACTTGGTTTCTGCGTCAGCTACACTTCACAGATAATATTAATAATCACTTAGATCATAATTCACCATTAATTGTCCCTTAATGACCTGGATAAAATTTCACTATTATCTCAAGAGAAATAATTAATTGTACTTGATAAATGTACTAGAATAAATTAAGTGTTTTGCACTTACATTTATTCTTAATTATTAATAAATTCTTTTTTTATTTTAATTATAAACTAGCAAAAAATACCTCGCTCCTAAGGTCGCTCGGTTGAATTTTAATATATTATATTATTATGTATAAATTAGCCAATTTTAAAATAAAAAAGAATTGCCGTAACTTATGAATTTTGATATTGTAGTTTTGTACTAAATCAAATTTTTATATTTTTATAAAAAAGATTAATTAAAGTTACAATGTGCATAAAAATTGTTTAAATGCAAATTATATCATGATGAATTAAGTATTTTTTCTACTAAATTGCATTTAAATCAATAAAAAAAATATGATAGGAATTCATTCTTTTTAATCATGTATTTCAATCACGAACCATGAAATCATCAAAAACAGTATTTGATGTTTACTAGAACTAACAACTGCATGGAGTAAGGAAAGTATTGTTAAAATAAATTCTAAATCTGGTATATCTCATTTATGTACTAACCAGGAGAGTAACCCTTGTTTGGGTCACGGATCTTGCTGTAACTTGGGGAAATGTTTTTATACATAAAATAATGAAAAAAGCCTCGAGCATTCGGTCTAACGCTCGATCATTCCAAGATTATGAGCTATTTTGTTAAATTTCTTTGAAAAATCATTGTTCATAATATTGAATATTACTCCCCAATGGGAGCTTTTAAGTTCATTCTGCAAAATTCTTGTAAAAGTTGAGATAAAATCCTTTCGGTTAAAAAAAAACACGTTTAAAAAGCTCAACCCGTTCAAAAGTTATAGCAAAATGAAAAATATGAAAAAAATCAGCAGAATAATTTTATGAAAATTTAAGTTTAATTTTATGCTAATTTTTATAACAATTTTTATAACAATTTTTGTTTTTCTATAACTTTTGAATGGGTTGAGCTTTTTGAAAGCGTTTTTTTTTTAATCACAAGGATTTTATCTCAACTTTCACTAGGATTTTGTAGAATGAACTTGGAAGCTCTTATTAAAGAGTAATATTCAATATTATAAACAATGATTTTTCAAAGAAATCTTTAAAAATTGAACAAAATAACTCATAATCTTGGAATGATCGAGCGTTAGACTGAATGCTCGCGGTTTTTTTCATGATTTTATGTATAAAAACATATCTACAAGTTACAGTGAGATCCGTGACCCAAACAAGGGTTACTCTCCTAGTAAGGTATTTGAAAAGAGAGCGACCATATAATTTCAATTAGTACTATAGCTTGAATTTTAGGGACCAATGTTAGTACTATTATATTATGAAGTAACAGCATAAATTTCTTCTACTGAATTGCATTTGATTCAATGAAAAAATATGATAGGGATTCATTCTTTTTAATCGCGTGTTTCAATCACGAACCATGAAATAATCGAAAAGAGTATTTGACGTTTACTAGAACCAACAACTGCGCAGAGAAAGGAAAGTATTGTTAAAATGGGTTCAAAATCTAGTATATCTAATTTATGTACTAAGGTATTTGGAAAATGAGTAACGATATAATTTCAATTAGTACTATAACTTGAATTTTAGGAACCAATGTTGGTACTATTATATTATGAAGTAAGAACATAAATTTGCGATGCTTAGTGTCTTTTTTTTGGTGCTAAGACTGATATTTCACCTACTCAATTCAAGGGCAATATTTCGCAGAAAATGTAATTATTAATCTCTTTTCGTGCGGCTTTTCCTGTTACTAAAATTAAAAATTATTAGATATAGAATTATTTATATAATATATAGCACTTTAAAATTACTAATAATTAATTTGGAAAATGAGTATCGATATAATTTCAATCAGTACTATAGCTTGAATTTTAGGAACCAATGTTGGTACTATTATATTATGAAGTAAGAACATAAATTTGCGATGCTTAGTGTCTTTTTTTTTTGGTGCTAAGACTGATATTTCACCTACTCAATTCGAGGGCAATATTTCGCAGAAAATGTAATTATTAATTTCTTTTCGTGCGGCTTTTCCTGTTACTAAAATTAAAAATTATTAGATATAGAATTATTTATATAATATATAGCACTTTAAAATTACTAATAATTAAAATTCTCATTTGTGATATTTAAGAAATAAAACGATACATGTTTATCTTCCATATTCCGTTTTAAAATAGTTACTTTTAAGTTTTAAATTAATTATTAGTAATTTAAAATTGATATATATATATATATATATATATATATATATATATATATATATATATATATATATATATATATACGCACACACATTTTGCCTTATTAACTTGATAACAATACGCACAAATAATTCCTTAATTATATATAATGAAAATAAAAATAAATTAGAATTACAATTCTATTCTAATCCATAATTCTGAAATTATATACTTTACGTGAATAAAATTAATTGTAATTTATCATCAATTTTAAGATAAAAAATATAATTGTTTGCATCTCAACAAGAACGACGACTTCATTAACTCGAAAAATAGGCCAAAAAATGCCAGAAATCACGACTAAAATATAGCGGACGAAAATTACTTTATTCCCGCTATATTTTAGACTTAGAAAATATCTTTTTTCAACCCTCTTACCAAATCAATGAAATTTTATAATCCACCAGTGAATTTGAAGAGGATTGAATTAGCGGGCGGAAAGTACTTTACTTCCGCTATATTTTAGAACTAAAAATGCTTTTTTCCGACTTACTTGCCGAACCAATGAAATATGATAATCAACTGGAAAATTTGAAGAAAATTGAATTAGTGGGTGGAAAGTACTTCACTCCCACTATATTTTAGACATAAAGAATGCCTTTTTTTTACCCACTTACTGAGTTAATGAAATATAATAATCTACTGCTGAATTTGAAGAAAATTGAATTAGAGGACGAAAAGTACTTCACTCACACTGTATTTCAGAGCTAAAAAGTATCTTTTTTCAACTAACTTACCAAGTTAATGAAGTACAATAATCTACCGCTAAATTCAAAGAATATTTAACTAGCCAGACAACAGTACTTTACTCCCGCTATATCTTAGACCTTGAAAATATCTTTTTTCAATCTAATTACCGAGTTAATGAAGTACAATAATCTACCGTCTAATTTGAAGAAAATTCAACTATCGGGTGCAAAGTACTTTAGTCCTGCTATATTTTAGGCTTAAAGAATGCCTTTTATTGATCTACTTACAAAGTCAAAGAAATATAATTATTTGCTGCTAAATTTGAAGAAAAATAAATAAGTGGGCGAAAAGTACTTTACGCTTGCTATATTTAAGACTAGAATAGTGACTTTTTTCGATGCACCTATTGAGTTAATGAAATATAATAATCTACCGATAAATTTAAAGAAAATTGAATTAGCAAGCGTAAAGTACTTTACTTCCGCCATATTTTGGACATAAAAAATGTCTTTTTTTAACTCACTTACCAAGTTAATAAAGTACAACAAGTTGTCGCTAAATTTAAAGAAAATTTCATTGGCCAGCGAAAAGTACTTTACTTCCGTTATATTTCAGAACTAATAAATGCCCTTTTTTGACCCATTCCCCGAGATAATGGAATATAATAATCTACCGCTGAATTTGAAGAAAATTGAATTAGAAAGCGAAAAGTACTTTACTCCTGCTATATTTCAGAGCTTAAGAGTATCTTTTTCCAACCCACTTACCGAGTTAATGAAGTACAATAATCTACCGCTAAATTTAAAGGAAATTTAACTATTGGGTGAAAAGTTCTTTACTTCCTCTATATTTTAGACCTAAAAAATGCCTTTTTTCGACCAGCTTACCAAGTTAATAAAATATAATAATCTTCTGGGGAATTTAGAGAAAATTGAATCAACTGACAAAAAGTTCCTTACTTCTGCTATATATTTTAGACTTAAAAAATACCTTTTTTTGGACCCACTTACCAAATCAATGAAATATGCGATAGAATATCCAAATCAATGATAGATAATCTACCGCTGAATTTGAAGAAAATTGAATTAGCGGGCGGAACGTACTTTACTTCCGCTATATTTTAGACCCAATAAATGCCTTTTTTCGACCCCTTTACGAAACCAATGAAATATAATAATCTACTGGGCAATTTGGAAAAAATTGAATCAGCAGGCCAAAAGTTCTTTACTTCCGCTATATTATAGACTTGGAAAATGCCTTTTTTCGACCCTCTTACCGAATCAATATAATACAATAATTTACTAGTAAATTTGATAAAAATTAAATTGGCGGGCAATAACTACTTTATTCTTGCTATATTTTAGACCAAAATATGCCTTTTTCCGACACGCTTACCGAGTTTATAAAACATTATAACCAACTGATGAATTGGGATAAAATTCAATCAGCGGGCAAAAAGTTCTTGGCTTTTGCTATATTCAGACCTGGAAAAATGCCTTTTTTCGACCCACTTACTAAGTTAATAAAATATAACAATCTACTGGTAACTTTGAAGAAAATTGAATTAGCGGGCGAAAAATACTTTACCCCTGCTGTAATTTAGACCTAAAAAATGCCTTTTTCGATCCACTTACCGAATCAATGAGATATAATAATTCACCGGTAAATTTGAAGAAAATTGAATTAGCGGGCGAAAAGTATTTTACTCCTGCTATATTTTAGACCTAGAAAATTCCTTTTCTTGAACCACTTACTCAGATACTAAAATATAACAATCTACTAGTAACTTTGAAGAAAATTGAATTAGCGGGCGAAAAGTACTTTACTCCTGCTGTATTTTAGATCTGAAAAATGCCTTTTTTCGACCCGCTTACCGAGTTAATGAAATATAATAATCTACTGGGGAATTTGGGAAAAATTCAATTAGCTGACGAAAAGTTCTTTACTTCCGCTATATATTTTAGACTTAGAAAATGCCTTTTTTCGACCCGCTTTCCGAGTTTATGAAATATAATAGTCTCCTGGGGAATCACAAGAAATTTGAATGAGCGGGCGAAAAATATTTTACTCCCGCTTTATATAAGACCTGAAAAATGTCTTTCGTCGCCCACTTACCGAGTTAAGGAAAGATAATAATCTACTGGGGAATCCGGAGAGATTGAAATAAGCGGGCGAAAAGTACTTTATTCCCGCTCTATTTCAGATTATAAAAATGCTTTCTTTTGACCCGCTTACCGAATCAATGAAATATAATAATCTACTGGAGTATTTGAAGGAAATTAGAGGCTTTTTTTATTGATGATTTTGCTGGCACCAGTCAAGACCGAGACGACCTCTTAGCCTGTGGTGTTGAAGTAAGTCCATTCTCTATTCCTTCCTAGCCTAACACTTTGCTCTCTACAAATAGAACGGCTTCATCCTTTAATCATAACTGTTGCACTGCTAAGGATGGTCTAAGGATCTGTTATTTCAATGCTCACTCTATTAGAGCACACATTGGGATGATAAGACTCTTCTTGGCTTCTCGCCCTTATTTTCACGTAATAGCTGCTACTGAGACCAAATTGGGCCATATTGTTGGTGATTCTTTGATTGCCTTGGATGAATATGTGCTTTATAGGTGGGATCGTAACACTAGAGGTGGTGGTGTTGCACTATTTATTCATAAGTCACTTACTTTTTTGTGTCTTTGTTCTTCTATAGGTACCTTGAGTGGTAAGCCTGGTTTACCTGAATATCATTTTTGTGAAGTCAATTCTTCTGACTTGGCTTCGCCTATCTTTGTTGGTGTAGTTTACAGGCCTCCACATGCTCCATTCTTGGCTAACACTGAATTTATACCAGACTTAATATCTCTTATTCATAACTATAGCACGAAGGTAATCTTAGGTGATTTCAATACAGATTTATGTATTGATACTGATGATACCATATTTCTTAAGAGCCTGATTAAAGAAAATACCCTCTTTTTTGTACCATATGGTCCAACGCATCATACTTCTTCGTCTGATACATGGCTTGACTTGTGCCTTGTTGATTCAAATGATCTTTTACTTGACTACTGGAAGACTGACGTTCCATTCATCGACGGACATGACTTTATCGTTGCTACTGTCAGGTCTTTTCTCTCTAAACCTCTGCTTAATGATTTCTCTTATCGTGATTATAGTTCGGCTGATGGTGCTGCTTGAATGTATACAATTATTCATTTGTTTTGAAAATTATTTGTTTTAAATAAGATTTTTCTCTATTTTGTGTTTTTATTTTTATTTTTTCTGTTTGTATTATTAACTGCTTTTGTAATAACTTTATTTTGTTATACAACATAATGTACATGAATAAATTTAATTATCTTTCTGTTTTACCTGATCGAGAGACGCTTGTACGTTGCCGGTAGCGCAGTTTTCCTTCGTTATAGAGGTGCGGAATTGCGTTATATTAAACTACGTATTATTACGTGAATAATTAATCTATACTCGCTCACGAGGATTGAGGAGGCGTCAGAGTAAGCAACGGGAAATATATATTATATTATATATATAATCAGGCAATATAAATCAATAAAAAGTACATTATTTCTCAAGTTAAGATAATTTATAAAATAAAAAGAAATTGATATAATAAAATTAATATTAACTATAATTTGATGAATTGAAGTTAGCGCAAACAAGAGAAAGTTATTTAAATTGTCAAATATATGTATTAGAAAATGACAAAAAAAGGGGGGGGGCGCGAACCAATGCTTTACTAAGCCAGGACGAATACGACCACTATTAACACTAAAATTTCTTCGAGGAAAGAAATTTTAGTTAACAAAATGTACAATTATCTACTACTCCGCGAAAAAGCTTCTTACATACGTCAAATATCCTTCAGCGTTGGCCAACGCAGCGCAAATACAAAATAGCCTGGTCACTAAAGCTCGCTGACAGCAGCCGAGTCGATTGATCACGATCTAAATATATTATAAAAAATAATTATTGTAAATGAAAAATCGAAGAGACATAGATGGAGGGACGGAGAGGGAGAGGCAGAGACAGAAAGACAGAGACAGAGAGACATAGACATAGGGACGGAGATAGAGAGACAGAAAAATAGAGACAAAAAGACGGAGATAGAGGAACGAAGACTAAGAGACGAAGACAAAGAAATAGAGACGAAGTGACGAGAAGACGGAAATAAAAAGACAGCGATGGAGAGGCAAATGTTGTGTATGTGTATGTGTATATGTGTATGTGTATTTGTCTGTGTGTATGTGTTTATGCGCATGAGTGTATGTGTATGTGGGTATGTGCTTATGTGTATGTGTGTATGTGTTTATGTGTACTTGTGTAAGTGACATGTATATGTGAAAATGTACATGGGAATATATATATATATGTATATATGTTCCCATGTATATATATATATATATATATATATATATATATATGTATATATGTTCCCATGTATATATGTATATATATGTGTATGTGTGAGTGTGTGTGGCTGTGTGTGTGTGTGTGTGTGTGTGTGTGTGTGTGTGAGAGAGAGCGTGTGCGTGTGCGTGTGCGTGTGCGTGTGTGGGTGTGGGTGTGTGTGTGTGTGTGTGTGACAATAATGCAAAAGATATTCGCGTAAGAAAAATAAAGGTCCTATTTCTTCACTTTGATATAAGTATCAATGTAATTACTGAGAGACAGAAACGGAGAAACGGAGACGGAGAAACGGAGCCGGAGAAACGGAGACGGAGAAACGGAGATGGAGAAGCGAAGACGGAGAATCGGAGATAAAGAAACGGAGATGGAAAAACGATGATCGAGAAACGGAGACGGAGAGTCGGTGATGGGGAAACAGAGACGAAGACGGAGGGACGGATATAGACAGTTGGAGACGGAGAGACGGAGTCACGGACACGAAGAGACGATGACCGAAACGGAGACGGGGTGACGGATATTGTGTATGTGTGTATGTATATAAGAGTAAGTGTATGTGTGTGGATCTTTGTAAATGTGTGTATGTGTATGGATACGTCTACATGTGTGTGTGTAAATGTATGTGTGTATGTGTATGTTAAATGTGCACGTGTGCATGTGTACGTTAAAGGTGCACGTGTGTATGTGTATGTATGTATGTGACAATAATGCAAAAGATATTCACTTAAGAAAAAAAAAGTCATAATTCTTTACTTTAATATAATAATAGTAATAGCAATAATTTGAATTGATTAGTTTATTAAGCACATATTCTTTCAGTGACAAAGACAAAATTGTTCTATTAAAATGGGTCTAATCTAAATATATTTTCGAATGGCATGATATTACGATTTGATTTCAAGAGATATATATGTACCGTTGGTATAAGTTTATGATTCCATATACTGGTAAGGGTAGTTAATTTAAAGTTCAATCAAATAGAAGTTGTTACTTTTTATAAAATATTCATTGATGCATACATTTTAATTCTAATTCATTAAAATTATAAAAATTATAGTGTAAAGTAAAGTTTTTAGAATTATTAACCTTTTAAGGACGGGACTGGTCGATATTTCGGCCACTCAAGTATCATAATATTTTTGAGTTATTTTGGAGATAATATAATTTTTTGGATATAAAAAATATTATGATGATTGAGTGGTCGAAATATCGACCAGTCCCGTCCTTAAAAGGTTAATCTCGTCGTACGTCTACATATATATACCTCGGTATTTAAAAATATGGAAATATATAGAAATATATAGAAATATATTTATAATGAAAAAATTTATAAATTTAATGATTTAAGTGAATGATAAATAATTTATTAATGCTATAAATATTAATGAGATCTTAATACTTGAGATCTTATACTCATTATTGATGCATAATATTCTGCATTCATATAACAATTGTATTTTCTGGGTAATTTTGAATTATACCCTCCTGAAAATGATCACGGAACTTATGATGCAATATTTTGTGTCACTTTTTGAGTCACTTTTTGCGTCTCTTTTTATATCACTTTTTGTGTCGCTTTATCAAGCCAAAAGTGACGCAACTTTTTGCGCAACTTTTCCAAAAATATAAAATAAATTATAAATATTCTATTTTTAATTTTATTTTACATAATTCAAAAGATGTTAAAATACAGAATCAAAAATATTTAGAGCATGATTTAATTGTCTACGTTTAAAGAATTAATTTGGAAAAAATATTTGAAATGAATTTATAATTCTTTATTTTAATTATTAAAGAAGAGTTAATAAAATAAAAAATCATTGAAAATTAAGAAGTTGAATTTTTTATGATAGAATGTGTATGTGTGTAGGCGTGTATGTGTGTGTATTTATATACATGTGCATGTACATATCGATGGTGGCTACGAAAACAATCACAGCTGTGTAATTGACTACGAAAAAAACGCATCTCTAAAAGTGCCACGAAAAAGAAACATCTTCAAAAGCGCGGTGGAAAAAAAACATCTCCAAAATTGCGGCGAAAAAAAACACATCTCCAAATTTACGGCAGAATAATCACATCTTCAGAAGCGCGGTGAAAAAACACATCTCCAAAAGTGTGGCGAAAAAAAACACATCTTTAAGAGTGCGGCGAAATAAAACAGCCCTTGAAAATTTTTACCGTGTTTTCAAGGGGTGCTTTTCTTTGCCACACATTTAAAAATGTGTTTTTTTTCGCCACACTTTTGGAGTTGTTTTTTCGTCGCGCTTCTGAAGATGTGATTATTTTGCCGCATAAGCTATAGCAGACGAAGCATGGTGAATTGGCCCCCTCCTAAATGGCGTATCTGATATGGGTCACTTAAAAGGTTATCAAAAAATATTAAGAAAGCTAAAATTATAGACCTCTAAACCCCATGTAGGAGTTATAAAGCTAAAAAACGTGATTTTTCGATTTTATTTTTTTACAGCTAGGCTCTGCATTCCAGGGACTTTTAAAAAATCATGAAAGTAGGTTTTTCCTTTTTAAATAATTAAAATTTTTTACGAAACTCATAACCTCAAAATTGGCTCCGAAAAACCTCATTAAAATTTTAAATCAGTGTTTTTACATCCCAGATCTCGGGGCACTAAACTCAATATAGGTATTTTTTATGTATTTTTTCCTGCTCTTCACGATGCCGTCATTAGTTTATAAAAAAAAATGGTGGCACACCCAATTTTCGGCCAAAACTCGTTTTTTCGGCTTTTTTACGGGGTTTTAAGCTTTAATAATAAAATAAATCTCTATATTATGGCTCTAAATAACACTTTTTCTATATTCTTCTACTTTCTGTTGAGTTCTGAAATCAGATTGAAGATATTTTCAGCTGAACACGCTATCCTACGCTCAGAAATGGTTTTTTGTGGGGTTATTTAAAGATTTTGTTGTGTGATTTGGCATCTAAGAGATTTGGAAAGACATATTTTGATAATACATACATGTTCTTCACAACTGTATACTCAGATTTCCAATATTTTAATCGATAAACCATGAAAATTTACCGAAATCTAATTTTTTTGAGGTTATGTAATAATTTCATTTGATTATATTTCATTTAAATAGCTTGAATAACAAATATTAGTATTTTTTATGACTTTCAATTATTTTGTCTTATTAGATTTACGATATTTTCATTTACACGTTCCAGTATTTGCCAAAAACTGATTTTAGTTTAAGTTTATGTACAAATTGTATTGACTTATGTTAGAAGGTCGGATAGGCCGTTTTCGTGATGCTAAAAAAAGCGTTAGTTATACCCCTCATAAGGCAGGCGGAGCTATAGTTTCCAAATGCGCGCTTAAGGAGAACATAGCGCCACCTTCCTCATAGGGGGTATAACTAACCCTTTTTCTGAGCATCACGAAAATGGCCGATCTAACCTACTATAGCTCAAGATAAATTATTCTATATTCTTTGCCTATGTTATATTTTAAGCCATAATTTTAAAATAGATCACTTTTTCATACCAGTGGCATTTGATGTTTCAATGAATTCCACAATCTTCGGACTTGTTTAATAGAGTTGCAAAAAAATAATAAAACCAGCATTGCTTTACTTAGAAAATATTAATTTAATTCTCAATTCATTTAATGAGGTATGAAAAAATATCGCTGAAATAAGTTGTCGAAAAAGCAAAGTTGATAAAATGATGTCCATATAAAATAGAGTTAAAGCAATATTGAGAGAAAATAAGTTAGCAAAACTAGCTTCTATATGAGTACACAATTCTGTATAATTATTTATTTTTTTCACTTTAGATATTTAAATATATAATATTTCATAATGGATGATTCATATTCTTTATATGTTTTTTCAACCCATGTGCCACCTATTAACACGTCATGTAAGTATTACCCAGTTTGGATACAGCTGAGATTATGAACGACCTTTCTTTCTTACGCTGTCCTTGAAAATGACGTGACTTCCTTAGGGTTGGATTCATAAACATTCTTTGAGTATGAGCTGTTACTTGAATTTTTAAAGTTTGGAACTTTACAGATTCCAGATTTCAAAACAAGTATATATACTTGAAAATCGTAACTTTATATACTCAAGTGATGCTTGTAAATTCGGACCTAAGCTAGCTTTGCCGTATTGTTTGCATTAGTGAGTAACTGTTTTAGGATCGAATTAATGGACCCACCTCAAATAACACTTGTTAGGGCCTTTGCACGATAAAAGAATAACGCGAGAAAATAGGAATAAGAGGGAATAAGGTGGACATAAGGGTACTTATGCACCAATTATTCCTCTTATGCTTGTTAGGTCCATGGACATAGACAGCTTGCAAAGGCCCTTAGGCTCGAATTTATAGTCGACACTGAACATTCAGCACTCGGATCTCAACCCTCAGATCTCAAAGTTTCATTGTTCTGTGTTCCCTATAAAGCATGTCTACGTTTATAGGGAACACGGAACAATGGAACTTTGAGATCTGAGGGTTGAGATCCGAGTACTGAGTGTTGAGTGTCGACTATAAATTTGAGCCTTACTCATACCTCATTCTGTCTTTATCTGTCTCATGATAAGAAAAAAATACAGATATAACCATTACTTAAATGTTTTTAAATTCGAATCTTAAAACAGAAAGCTTGTAACGACTCATATCGATTTTGGGTATAATTATTAAATTTGGGTATAATTATTAATATTACCTGGCGACCGTGAATAAAGTCAAGCCCGCTTCAAGCTTGTAACGGATAGGATTTTACTGTTAGGATGCCAGATGGTTCAGCGATCCAGGATTCAGGATTTCAGGTTTATTCAAATAAGAAAAATAATAAATTAATTTAACTAAAAATATATTCTTAAATAAAATAATAAAATACAAAAGCAAATATAACAGTAGTTATTTGTATTCACGAGTCAGCAGTCAGAAACAAATGAAAAATGACGTTGTTCTTAGTTTTCCCATAATTAGACTAATATGCGTTTTGAAATAAACTTAAAACCTAACTAGCGGTATTAAATTTAAGATTTCGTGGAAGCGCAAACATAATTCTAGAACGTGCAAGAACCCTTAATTGCCTCCCGACCATGAGCGATCCCGTAATACAGAGTGCAATTACTGGTTGCCAAGATAAATTCGTTTTGCAATCACGCGTAATCATCTGACTACAACCCGAACCTAACTTAGTGCAAGAAGGATGTCTTTAACTGAGACTCTCATACGACCACGAGCAATCCCCTGGACCGCATAACAGTCGTCGGTTATTCTTATATTACCATATAGTCACGTGCAATCACCTGTACCATATGTCAATACTCCAAGACAGGAAGGACGGAAATCTAGGTTACCTCACGCATGAGCAATCCCATGTACTATGATGCAACGACAGACTTTTACTGTACCACCTGCTCCACAATAACGTGCGATCATATGTATTATAAAATAGTTTTAACAGCTCCCCTAGGAATTGATCTTGGTCGAAATCATATATCACCAAGTGTGATCTCTTAGCGATAAATATCTCGACCTATCGTATTAATTCCCAATAATACTACGTGCGATCACATGAGTATTATCCGGAATGAATACCCGGAAGACCTCGGAGCAGGACTGACTCACTTTAATTCACGGCGCTGCTTATATACGCCTGGTTTGCCATATATGTAATATGAATATATGAAATAGTGGATAAATTATTATTAGTATTGTTATTATACTTTTACTGACTTAGATATGTAATATCCTAAGACATTTGTTTTGCATCAGAATTTATGTGCACATAATCTACTTCATAAGATTATATACAATATTCATTGGTTTGTTACAATATTTATATTGAAAGTTTTAGTAATAATATATATTATATATATTCTTAATTAAATCGATAATTCATCCATTGATGGTGTCTAAAATATTATTAATGTAAATTTTTCAAAAATTAACAATTGATTTTTAAACATTTCTTTTCGTGAATTTTATGGAATATTAATAGATATGGCATCTTCTAATGAAAATAATGTCACAAATACAAGGCAGCGAGATGATAGGACATGCGCTATGTGTACTATTCATTTACGAAAAACTAGTGGTCAGAAGAAAATTATTAGTACAAAAATTGAATTGGAATACGCTAAGCGATTGTCAAATATAGAAAATATTAACATCAATGATGTAGTATGTAATTCATGTAGAATCCAAATGATAAAAGATATGTCACGCTCTAACACAATCAATCCTGGTAATACCTCAGAAAATATTTCATCTCAAGAATCATGTTCTAATACCCTTTCTCAGCTTAGTATAAGTGAATCATCAGAGTCATTGTCGTATAAAGTAGTTGAAAAAGAAGAACCTAAAACTGTAGAATTATCTATTACAAGGACAATTGCAACTCATAAATATTGTTTTATTTGTGGATTCCAAAAACAAAGTAATCTTATTTTAGTGCCTTTAACTGCTCGAGTTCAAACATTCAGTAGAATTAATTTATTTATACCAAAGGGTAATAGGTGCTGTCGTGACCATTTGATTCGAAAAAAATTTTTTGAAGAAGACTTGAATAAAATAAAAATTTTTTCTAACACGAGTGTAATAGAGGTTACAGAATAACCTGAATTTCTTAATGAAATGTCTGCAAGGGCAAATGAAACTTTGTTAGATAAGACAGCTGATTTTGATATGCCTGAGAAGAAATTAAAAATATTAACAGGATTAAATTGGGAGAATATTATAAAACTACGAGAGTGGCTTACTTCTCTTAGAAATTCTAATGTAAGAACAGTAACTCAAGCCATAATTATATTTTTATTTAAAATGCGCACTGGTAATTCAAATGCAGTTATTTCTTCAGTATTCGATATCGAAAAAGAACAACAAATATCTGATATTTGTCATTCAGTATTAGTGTCTTTTGAAAATGATGTATTACCAAATTACTTTGGATTAAAGAATGCTGATAGGGATTACTTGATTCAAAATGAAACTTCTCAAATGGCAAAACTTTTGCAACCAGGAAAAAAACTTATTTTGATTTGTGATGGAACATACATCAGACACGAAAAAAGCTCAAACAATGAATATCAAAGAAAATCTTTTTCAGGTCAAAAAAAAGTTCCTTTATTAAAACCATTTACAATTTGTACCACTAATGGCTACGTTATTGATCAGTTAGGACCATATCTTGCTAACATGAATGATGCCAGTATTTTAATGAAAATATTAAGAACAGAAAAAGAAGTTTTAACTAAATTGCTTCACAAAGGTGATATTTTCGTATTGGATAGAGGCTTTCGAGATATAAAAAAAAAATTAGAAGATATGGGTTACACTGTTTTGATGCCAGCACTTAAAGGTAAAAAATCACAACTCTCAATAGAAGAACCAAATGAAACTCGATTCACAACAAAATTAAGATGGGTTGTAGAAGCAATACATGGGATTGAAAAGAAAAAAAACAAATTATTAGATCGTAAACTTAATAACAAAATGTTAAAAGATACTGGATCTTACTGTCGAATTGCCTGCTATTTAAATAATTCATTTGGAGTGCGTCTAGATTCTGATAAAGATGTGCAAGATGAAATATTTAACATCATGCAATCTAAGAAAGAAACTGTAAATACATTAGCAAAGGAAGTAACTGCAGAAAGGTGGAGCCGTCGAAAACTACCATTTGTTACCGTGACTTCAAGTAATTTGCCAGATTTTCCTGAATTAACGAAGAAAGACTTAAAAATTCTTTTTACAGGGTCATACCAGCTTAAACAGAGCATATCCTATTTAGCAGAGATGTTGGACTCGGATAACAATTTAAAAATAGGTTATGTTAAAGAAAGATCAAATATTCTCAAACTCGAAGTACAATCCAGACATGTAAATAGAAAACAATATAAATGTTTCATTCAATATCAACCTAATGGCATTGGCTATTCCAGCATTATTAGATATTATTGTGATTGTGCTAATGGTAACCGCACTATTGGATGTTGTGCACACATTGCAGCAATTATTTATTACCTTTCTCACGGAAGATACTAATTAAAAATTATAAAACCAGCGGAAATTCTTTCTAATATGTTTCTTAAAGATCAAATAGAAGTTTGCATAAATGAAGACAGTGATGAAGATGAATAAAATTGCTTTAATTCTGGGAATAACTATTATTTTTTATGAATATTTACTTCATGAACAATCTTCAATATTTATAATTATTTTTAATAAAGTAAAAAATGATATTTTATTTCGAAGATTTTCATTTGACTTTCACATTTTAATATTATTATAAAAATTTCATAAATGATTATTTGAAGCGTCTCACAACATACGCGGCTAAGTCACAACCAACGCATTTTGAGAAAAATGCAAAAAACCTCTATCTTTTAAATGATTCTAAATCGCTTGTTAACCAATATACTATTGAATTCACCGATAAAAAATAAGATTTTTGCACATGTTTCGAAAACTCTAAATTGATTTTTTAAAGAGAAAAATAATTTTTTAATATGGACTTAGCTAACTTTAATGTGGTTATGGACTTGGCGTGTTTTGAAAAAAAAATTGAAGGACTTGACTAATTTTGATGCAAAATCGGGACTCAGTTATTTTTTATTCAAAAATATTATTCGGACTTAGCAATTTTAGATTTGTAATTTATAGATTTGTCAAATAATATAACATAATGTCGAAGCGTCTCACAAAAAAAATGAAGTCCATTTTTTTCGAAAATTAAATTATTAAGTCATTTATATTTTTTATCCTATTTTCTACTATATTTAATCTTACTATATTAAATTATATATTTACTATATTTAATCCTATTTTTTGAAATATTTATTTCTTTTTATAGTAATAAATTCGCAAGGTATATACGCGATGAAACTTAAGCTTTTAAATTTGATTTTTCAATTTTTTTTTTGTATATCAAAAAACTGCTGCAAATCGAAAAAACGCTAAAGTTTACTCTCGGAAGCTCGCTGAACATTATCAACAAACATAGACGTACACTCATAAATACGCGTTTATTATTTATAAATAACACATAGTATATTATTATTGCATATGCTTACGAGTGTGTATTTGTGAGCGTATTATGTTTATGTGTAAGTATATGCGTTTCATTCATAAAAATGCACATGTACTCTATTCTTAAAATTAAAATTGGACTTGACCATTTTTGATAAGCAAGTTCAATGGACTTAGCGCTTTTTTGATTTGCAGCAGTTTTTTGACATACCAAAAAAATTGAAAAATCAAATTTTTTAAAAATTTTATAATTAAATATAATAGAAAATAGGCTAAAAAATATGCTTTACTTAATAACTCAATTTAAAAAAAAATGGGCTTGGTCATTTTTGTTGCTCGAGGCTTCATTTGTCACTAATCTTGAGTTTTTGTCTTGAGTTATATTTAACATTTTTTTATAATTCATTATATTATACACAACGCAAACTATGAAAATGAGAAAATTACTTTTCCTACCAATTCTGTTATAAACTTTATTTAAATAAAAAGTTGCGGTGTTTGAAAAAAATATTATTTGTGCCATGATATTTAAGAAATGATTTAAGTACACTTAAAAGTAACTGTTTTCAACTTAGTAAGAATAACATAACTTAGTAAAAGCATTACATTTTCTCAAAATACTCTGTTAAGCGCGCATCGCAATATACTGAAAATATGATTGAAAAATGGTAACATAAAAAAACTAAAAACTGTTGTTTTAAGCTTTTTAAATGTAATATAAGTTAATACAATTTGTACATAAACTTAAACTAAAATCAGTTTTTGGCAAATACTGGAACGTGTAAATGAAAATATCGTAAATCTAATAAGACAAAATAATAGAAAGTCATAAAAAATACTGATATTTGTTATTTAAGTTATTTAAATAAAATATAATCAAATGAAATTATTACATAACCTCAAAAAAATTAGATTTCGGTAAATTTTCATGGTTTATGGATTAAAATATTGCAAATCTGAGTATACAGTTGTAAAGAACATGTATGGATTATCAAAATATGTCTTTCCAAATCTCTTAGATGCCAAATCACGCAACAAAATCTTTAAATAACCCCACAAAAAACCGTTTCTGAGCGTAGGATAGCGTGTTCAGCTGAAAATATCTTCAATCTGATTTCAGAACTCAACAGAAAGTAGAAAAATATAGAAAAAGTGTTATTTAGAGCAATAATATAATAATTTATATCATTATTAATGCTTAAAACCCCGTAAAAAAGCCAAAAAAAAACGATTTTTGGCCGAAAATTGGATGTGCCACCATTTTTTTCTGTAAACTAATGAGGGCATCGTGAAGAGCAGGAAAAAATACATAAAAAATACCTATATTGAGTTTAGTGCCCCGAAATCTGGGATGTAAAAACACTGATTTAAAATTTTAATGAGGTTTTTCGGAGCCAATTTTGAGGTTATGAGTTTCGTAAAAAATTTTAATTATTTAAAAAGGAAAAACCTACTTTCATGATTTTTTACAAGTCTCTGGAATGCAGAGCCTAGCTGTAAAAAAATAAAATCGAAAAATCACGTTTTTTAGCTTTATAACTCCTACATGGGGTTTAGAGGTCTATAATTTTAGCTTTCTTAATATTTTTTGATAACCTTTTAAGTGACCCATATCAGATACGCCATTTGGGAGGGAGCAAATTCACCATGCTTATTCTGCTATAGCCTTTGGAGATGTCTTTTTTTTGGCCGCACTTTTGGAGATGTGTTTTTTTCGCCTGACTTTTGAAGATGTCTTTCTTTTAGTAGTCAATTACACAGCTGTGATTGTTTTCGTAGCCACCGTCGATATATACATGCACATGTATACAAATACACACAAATACACATTCCTATAGCTGTGTTCGAAACGAAGATTTAAAAAAAAAAAGAACTCTCTAAGGAGAATAGGAGCCGAGATAAGATTTTTTTTTAAAAACATCACAGCTACTTTGTTTACAACAATTAAGAAACGAATCAAGCGTCATTTTCTAGTTGGAAACATATTTTAAAAATCTATGATTAGATTTTCCGAAAAGCGACTTTTTATTATTAAAACTAAAATAATAATAACATACAAATAATAACGTCAAAGTCGGAGTCGTGGTGGGGATGCTTATTTTTGCGCGTGAGAAAAGTTAACGAAGGATCGATTTCGATGTTTTTTTTTTAAACTGGGGTACCTTGAAAAATTATTAATATTGGTGCAAATAGTTTTTCGCCATTCTAACCCTAAAATCGCAACTTCGTTGCTCTTTTTTGGTTCTCATGGCAAAAAATACACTACGCAACTAGTATAGAAAGGTTTTTTTACGAAACTCGTTACGATTAAAATTTTTACCATTAAAATTTTTGTAATCATTAATAATTATTTTTTTATTCATAGAAACTATAAATTCATTATAATAATTAGTTAAAAAACAGAATTAATAAAAATTTTAATTAAACTTGTCTTCAGGTTCCAAATGTAATAATTACGTGGAATAATAAGGTAAGTTCGTTTACAATATTTACGTAAATCCGCGCGCATTTCGTGAATATTGATCGTAATGAAACGTATGATATCTCATTTTGAAGTTCTTTCTTTTAGCTTTAAAATTAGACATTCCACGTTCAAAAATATTGATTTAGTGAGCCACAACAATCATTTGCGTTTAAGGTGTCCAAATTAGATAAAGTTGTTTTAACTTAAATACACCCTATTTTGAAAAACTATTTGCACCAACATTAATAATTTTTAAGGTACCCCAGATTTTTAAAAAAAATCAAAAACAGTTTATTATTTACGGAGATACGGTTAATTTTTACGAATTTTATTGAAACGGTCCTTTGTTAACTTTCCTCACGCGCAAAGATAAGCCTTCCCACCACGAATCTAACCTTGACGTTATTATTATTTTAGTTTTAATAATAAAGAGTTGCATTTTTAAAAATTTAATCATAGATTTTTAAAATATAAGTCTTTAACTAAAAAATGACGTTTGATTCGTTTCTTAATTGTTATAAACTAAGTAGCTGTGATTTAAAAAAAAAAAATCTTATCTCGGCTCCTATTGGCCTAAGAGAGTTCTTATTTTTTTAATCTTCTTTTTTTGAAATTTAACTTTCTTATTTGCTCTTAAGAAAATATGAAAATTTGAACCTTTATGAAGAGTTTCAGTCCTTATGCAACTTAATATGTTCAGCCGAAAAAAAATTATAGCAATATACATTATGCGTGTTGGGATAAATAATAGGGAATATTTCAAAAACAAATTAACCAATTTGCTGTTACGACCTTTCTTTCTGTTCGTATTTATAAAGGCTTCCCTTTTAAAGTTTGAAGATATTAAAAAAATTATTTTTGCAATGAATAATTGATATCCAAGAAATGGCCATATTTGATAGTTTTTTAGCTTTTTTGCAATAACTAATTGACGAAAATAATCGCAGCAGCACCTTAATTGTAAGTTTTTTTATTCTCTAATACTTTTATTCTTACTATTTTTGCTAAAATGCATAGGTTGCTTCAGAGAATTAAAAAAGCTGTTTTAGCCAACTTTGCAGCCTCCTGGAGCATTTTCTACCTTTTTTTTGGTTACATTTTATATAGGGTATGTCTTTTTATTGCCCTTAACAACTCTCCATAGGTTTTATTAAGCCCCTAATTAATGTCTAAAATAGCTTTTTTTTGCTTTATTGATTGGGCTATTAACACTCCTTTAATAATTTAGATGAAGAATTTTAAATTTATTTCAAAGTTTTTTCCCAAATTAATTCTTTAAACGTGGACAATTAAATCATGCTCTGAATATTTTGAATTCTGTATTTTAACATCTTTAAAATTATGTAAAATTAAATTAAAAATAAAATCTTTATAATTTATTTAATATTATATTTTTGGAATAGTTGCGCAATTAGTTGCGCAAAAAGTTGCGTCACTTTTGGCTCGATAAAGCGACACGAAAAGTGATATAAAAAGTGATGCAAAAAGTGATACAAAAAGTGACGCAAAATATTGCATCATAAGTTCCGCGATCATCTCCAGGAGGGTATGGTTCTTACATTAAGTTATCAACTTTTATTTGTTGTTAATCAATTTTTTTATCATAATAATAGTTTTTTGATTTACTATTTTTTTTTTTGCATTTTGGGAAACTATTATCTTCAAAGATAATTAAATTACAAAACGTATTAGAAAAATTTTTTTTTAATTTACTATTTCTTAAATCATAACAAAGTGTCTCTGGACCATGTTACATATATTTTAACATAAATAAATCTTTCTCGACGTCAATTAAATTAAATATTGGGGGTTAGCGAGCGGAGCGAGCAGGGGGGTACCCCCCTAGTATATATATATATGGGACATTTCACGCCAACTGATAGAGCAAAAAAATAAAAATCGTTGAAACTCTAAGAATTTATTCTTTTTGTTACCCAAAATATGTAAAAAAATTTTCAAGGATCTAGATTGAAAGAATCAAGAGTTACAGGACCTCGAAATTTATAAATTTTTCAAAATTTTTGGAAAAGTCCCAACTTTATCATTTTTTTCTGAAAATCCTGATGTTTTAGAGAAAAATGCATAATAACACTTCTTCTTGTAAATGGAGAAGAGAGTTAGCAGGATTTTTTACAGACCTGAATCTCGCAGTTTTCTGATTGGCTCTTATATGTAAAACATGGTTATTGAAATTATTTAATGTTTGCCGCTGCCAAAATTGGCTTTCGAAGGCTTATTTTTTTCTATTTTTTATTAACTTTAAAATAAATTTTGGTTCGTGTAAGCAAAAATCACCAATAAGGTATCACAGTTTTAAATATACATTTTCATGTGAAATTTATTTTTCTTATTGAAAATAGCCTGTCACATACTAAACATGATTATCTGGTTTTAATACTCAAAAACTATTAAAATAAGTTTAAAAATCATTTAGTAAAATGTTATTTTTCAATTATAAGCCTAATTATTAATTAAGCAACACTCGTTATTATTATAATTACAATTAATTTCAAAGGAAAATAAGAGTAATCCCAAAATCAAATAATTATTTTTCAATAAAAATTTACTTATATCAAAGAATTGATTCATCAATAAAAAAGGATAATTAAATAATTACTATTTTCGTTACCTTAACTTTTTATAAAAAGTATCAGTAAAATGGAAAATGATGATATCAATTCGGAACATACGCTTAAAGAAATGATAGAGGCTTTTATTACAATGAATTACATTAAATGAGCTGTTATAATTAGAATACTGATTTTTAGATTAGCATTAATAATTTCATTAATACAAGGTACATCTTGAGTAATGTTCATAGGTGCTACACGAGCAAAATGAAAAGTTTTCAAGGTTATTCAAGTACCAGGTCCTCTAATACTTTGTGCAGCTAAAGCACCATCTGCAGTGACTGGTTCAATTTTTGCTTTCATATATTTTTTCTTGCTTATATGAATAAATTTAAGAAGTTGTAACACAGTTAAACGTATAATATACCTGTTAACTGGGACATCTGATCTAATATGTTGTCTAATCCTAGCAATTTTAATTGCAACTGTTTTCAAAAATTGAGCTGATTCTTGTTTAAATTCTTAACTTACACAAAAATATTTCTCTGACATCAAAAGTTCAGGGGTTACTTTAATAATACGGATGTCTAATGGATTTTCAATTTTGTATGTTGATGTAGATTTAATATATCATCAAGAACTCTTTTATAATCAATAAGACAGTCTTTGCCTTTCATATACGTTGAATCCTCAGATTCTACACGATAAAGAATTTAAACAATATCAACAAAAGAATTTTCAACTGACATATCAAAATGTAAACTAAGATCTTCTAAACTCTTATCATTCTTCTTTGCGTGTATCCAGTTTCAGCAATTTTAACAGCTGTATCTACAGCGGTTCATGGATCAAAATCCATTTTTCTTTCTCCACCCAATGAATATAATTTGAACTATATTTCTATTATTTGTCCTTCATAATATTCTGAAAAAAAAACAATTTAAAACTAAGAGAATTTTCTGGTGATTAACATCTTATTTACTTTTCATATGTAACGGTCTTAAGGGCATACCAAAACTCCTCCTTTTAACAATATTTCCAATCCAAGTCTATCAATGAACGGTGCGTTTAATCTAGTTTTACGCTACAGTAAAAAAATTTATGAGATTAAACTTAAGTGCGGATAACTCAAAAGATCCATTAAAATACGATGCATAAAAAGTTATAAACTAACATTCAATATATAGTATTTTGAGTTAGAGAATACTTCTATCGGTTAAATAAAAATAAAAATATATATTTAAATGAATAAATAAAGATGGGTAGTCAGAAAGCTTTTGTTTTTTATTGAAAAATAATTATTTGATTTTGGGATTACTCTTATTTTCCTTTGAAATTAATTGTAATTATAGTAATAACGAGTGTTGCTTAATTAATAATTAGGCTTATAATTGAAAAATAACATTTTACTAAATGATTTTTAAACTTATTTTAATAGTTTTTGAGTATTAAAACCAGATGATCATGTTTAGTATATGACAGGCTATTTTCAATAAGAAAAATAAATTTTACATGAAAATGTATATTTAAAATTGTAATAACTTCTTATTGGTGACTTTTGCTTACACGAACCAAAATTTATTTTAAAGTTAATAAAAAATAGAAAAAAATAAGCCTTCGAAAGCCAATTTTGGCAGCGGCAAACATTAAATAATTTCAATAACCATGTTTTACATATAAGAACCAATCAGAAAACTGCGAGATTCAGGTCTGTAAAAAATCCTGCTAACTCTCTTCTCCATTTACAACAAGAAGTGTTATTATGCATTTTTCTCTAAAACATCAGGATTTTCAGAAAAAAAATGATAAAGTTGGGACTTTTCCAAAAATTTTGAAAAATTTTTTAATTTCGAGGTCCTGTAACTGTTGATTCTTTCAATCTAGATCATTGGAAATTTTTTTACATATTTTGGGTAACAAAAAGAATAAATTCTTAGAGTTTCAACGATTTTTATTTTTTTGCTCTATCAGTTAGCGTGAAATGTCCATACATATATATATATATATATATATATATATATATATATATATATATATATATATATATATATATATATATATATATATATATATATATACATATATACATATAAGTAAGCAAAACCGATCTTTTGAATGCGCGCTAAAGTTTACTGCTATGGACTTCTGTATATTTTGTGCGCGGAACCGGCTTTTCGAATGCCGCATTCAAAGGACCAATTTCTTTAGTCCATACGGTAATGAAAGGTAGGGGTAATAATGTGAGATTGCCACACACCTCGACATTTGCCGGATACGAACCGAAATCAGTACTGACGAGCGTGGGGTATCGCGCATTTCAAAGACCGGTTTTTATATATATATATATATATATATATATATATATATATATATATATATATATGAGACATTTTACACCAACTGGAAGAGCAAAAAAAATCGCTGAAATTCTGAGAATATATTCTATTTGTTACCCAAAATATTAAAAAAAAATTTTTCAAGGATTTAGATTAGAAGGATAAAGAACTATTGATCCTTAAAATTTGAAAATTTTTCAAAATTCTCTGAAAAGTCCCAACTTTATTATTTTTTTTTTTGAAAATCCTGATGTTTTAGAGAGAAATCTATAAGGATACTTCTTGTTGTAATTAAAGAGGATAGTTAGTATGATTTTTCACAGACCTGAATTTTGAAGTCTTCTATTGGTTCTTATATGTATTACATAGTAATAGAAATTACTCACTGTTCGTTACTTTGGAAATTGCTTTTCGAGGGCTTAGTTCCTTTTATTTTGCATGAACTTTGAAATAAATTTTTAAAATATGAGGATACCTCTACAATTTTTAATCCTTTTATGATGTTTTTAAAAATTCATTTTACAGGCGTTACTGGGTTACCCAATGATGCACATTATTTAAACTAGGTTCATACCTTTTGTACAATCTCGAAACTCTATTTTTTCTGTATCCAGTGAATGTGCCACCAATGGTATAGTAGATATTTCTATAAAACATAAATTTTTACATGGATAAAATTTACGTTTTATAGATATATCTACTACATTGGTGGCACATTCACTAAATACATAAAAAATGGAGTTTTCGGATTGTACAAAAGGTATAAACCTAGTTTAAATAGTGTGCATCATTGGGTAACCCAGTAATAGCTGTAAAATGACATATCACGGAAAGATTGAAAATTGTAGAGATATCCTCATATATATTTTCATCTATAATTTATTTTCAATATAAAAAATAAACCATACATGAAAATATATATTTATATACAATATGAAAAATAAATTATACTTGAAAATATATATTTTAAACTGTCATAACTCCTTATTGATGGCTCTGACTTACATGATCAAAAATTTATTTCAAAGTTCATGTAAAATGGAAGAAAATAAGCCTTCAAAAAGCAACTTCTGAAGTGGTGAACAGTGAGTAATCTCTATTATTATATAATACATATAAGATCCAATAGAAAACTTTATAATTTAGGTCTGTAAAAAATCATGCTAACTATCCTCTTCATTTACAACAAGAAGTATCCTTATAAATTTCTCTCTAAAACATCAGGATTTTCAGAAAAAAATGATAAAGTTGTGACTTTTCCAAGAAGTTTGAAAAATTTTCAAATTTTAAGGATCTATAGTTTTTTTATCCTTCCAATCTAAATCCTTGAAATTTTTTTTACATGTTTTAAGTAACAAAAGGAATATATTCTTAGAGTTTCAGCGATTTTTATTTTTTTGCTTTTCCAGTCTATATTAGGGGGGGGGGTTCTCCTCTGCTCGCTTCGCTCGCCAATCCCCCGTTTTAACATTATATTATATTCATAGTATTTTAATAAAAATTATTATATATAAAAAGAAGAAGGATTAGATCTAGAATTTTTTAAATTTTATTCTGTAAAAGTCAAAGATAATCTGACATTTTATACTTTTGAAGTTTCTAAAGTTTAGATTTTGTCGTTATAATGGTGATAAATAATTACTCAACAGAAAAAACCCCTTAACAGAACAAGGGGAAGCATCCCATTGAGGCTAAACAAAAAACGTAAATTTACGTGGAAAAATGAAAATTGTTGTTCTAATGACTAAAATAGAATGTTAATTTCAAACTAGTCACAAATACCTCGCTCGCTATTGCTCACTCAGTTCCATCTATAATATACTCAAGTAGAATATATTTTATAAATAAAATATATAGTATTTCTCTACTTATAGGTATTTCTCATATTTCATTTATAAGCTTTCTTTTTTGATTTATAGATATTTCTTAAATATTGCAAAAATATTACAAAATACTTATGAAGATAATAATGTGCAAAAGATCAATTGATTAAACAAAACGAATATGTTGTAACGTAGCGTGCTTGCGTTTTGAGGTTTTGGAGACATGCTGCACGTAACTGCAATTTTTTATTCAATTTTACTATTTTATTTACCATAAACCTTAAGGATGTTTCAATCACTATTCACGTTCCATTCTCAAACTTTAGCGAGGACGAGCACACTATGATACAAAAAGAGTGAGAACTTTCTTGCTCCGGCTAGCTGAGTCGTAGACCAAGCGATTCCGAATATATGTATGCTTTAAATATATTTATGTGGGGACACGTACGTGTGTTCCCGTATTGCGCTTGCGCGAACCGGCTTTACAGCCGAAGAAGACGAAGCATCCATGTTCCGGAGTCAGTAGCGTTTGAACTCACAGTGAAAGAGGTTCAGCGCAGTTCGCTTGTTGAATAAATAAAAATTAACATATATTTCTTTTGTTATAGTTCTTATTTCTTTTCTACACGCATTCCTAGTTTTGGGGCTAGGATTTATTATTATAATTGGAGTCAGATAATAACTATTATTACCATTTACACCAACCTCTTATTTCCCATAGTTATGTTTTCTCTAGGGTGAATTCTCAACCCTGATACTTTATTATAAAGAATAAAAAAGATAATAAAGGAACATGCAGGATTATAATTTCAGGTTATATTAAATTTTTAGAATTCAAAATTTAAAGAATCATGCAACTATATTTTAGATAATGAAATATGAACAATGAAAAGTTAACACTAAACCTTATATATAGGATTCTAATTTTTTTCTCGATTTCAACGAGGCAGTACGTTCGCAAAGTAATTACAACAAATTCGCGTGAAAGAGAGTTACTTTACTGTACTTTTCTCTCTCTGCAACTTCCTGACCTCATGGTATGAGCTCGGGATGAGACACCGAACACGTGGCAACGTGAAGAACTTTTTCTTGGCGTGTTGAACCTCAGGCTGGAGTCAAATGTACAGGTGACTGGCTTGGCTGGGGAACAGGCGAGAAGAGATCGAGCTTCGCGCTCCGCTTGCTGTGCGAGGCTCTCTATGCCATCCCTATCTACTTCCTAATCATTAGCTTATTCTTTCTGACTTGCTGCCTGCTTAGTTAATCTCTCTTTCTCGTTATCTTTCTTTCTCACGCTTTTGCGAATACATATCTTTCATTCTTTATTTACATGTGCAAGCAGCGTCTTCTGGTGCTATTTAACCTTACTTAAATTGAAGTAGTAACCATGCTCCGGTACATGGTTACAATGTTATATTATCTGAATTCCTAAATTTTTATGTTATTTATCTTCAATAAGTTTTGTTACTATTTAACACTTGCTTGGTTATTTTTTAAACATGGATAAAAAATTTATTGTTAATATGCAATAGTAATTATTTGTCATATCTTTAACAGGGGGCCGAATTATCTGTCTTTGTCTAATAGCGTTTATCATTTATATAAACACCATCAGTTGTAGCTAGAAAAAAATAGTAGCCCCCGCTAGATATTAGTATGATAAGTAAATTTTGTAATAACAATCTAATTATTTTATCCCGTAGTTTTTGAATAATATTAGACTTATACTAATAAACTAGAATGTAACCTATCTTTTTTGGTAGGTCTCATATTATTCAAAAATTACGTGATGAAATAATTTAATTGTTACTATGAAATTTATTTATCATACTAATATCTAGCGGGGACTACTATTTTTTTCTAGCTACAACGGATAGTTTTTTTATAAATGATGAAAAACTCTATTAGACAAAAACAGATAGTTCGGTCTGCTCTTAATATTATTATTAATGATTTAAAAAGAAAATATTTATAATTTAGATGTATATAATTTATAAATGTTCCAATATTCATACAAAATTTTTTTTATTTTGTTTAAACTACTTTAGAACTATTAAATTATTTATTAAAAATCAACTTCTTTTATGTAACAAAGTTTTTTTAAAATATAAACGTAGCATCATTGCATATAAGTTTAGAAATTTTTGAAAAAAACCTTGAGGAAAATTTCGACCCAACAACATTTGATTGTTTCTCATTGCTATAATAAAGAAATGGCGTTATGATAGTATTACTTTATGAATTTTAACAACAAAAAATAACTGCATAAAAATTTTATAAAACTAAAATATCAAATGATTAAATATGGCACTTTTAATCGAATAAAAATATTTTATTAAATGTACAATATTTGAGCATTTGATATTTTCGTTTAATTTTTTTTTTTTGTTGTAGTTATTTTTTTGTGGTGGAATTCATAGAGTTATACGATTAAAGCGACATGTCTTCATCATAGCAACGAGAAACAATAAAATATTTTGTGGGTAAAATTTTCATAAAAGTTATTTTTAAAAGTTTCTAGACTTATATGTAATGATGCAGTAGTTATATTTTGAAAGCACGTATGCCCTGGATAAGAAATAGAACGTTGAAATAGACCGTTTAAAAATGGTCATTCGTCATTTATTAACCATTTTTTTTTTGGTCAATATATATAATCAAAAACTGATCGAAAGATAGTGAAATAATATATATATATATATATATATATATATATATATATATATATATATTTCTGTATATAGACATTGTAACGGTATTCTACCGTGTTTGAATCTTGCGCGCTTAGGTATTAAAATAGGATAAACGCTCGGTCATATATTTCGTCTAAAACGAGTAAAGAAGTGCGTATCTTGACGATCAGTACGCGATAGAGAAGCTCGCCGGCCGCGAGGCGCTTGAGAGTGTTTCCGGCTACCGTTGCGTTAACATGAAACCTAAGCCGCGCTGTGCTTGTTAAAAGATTTCGCCACGTGATCTTATAAAACGTTGGACTAAGTTCGCAATTGATAGCGCGTAACGTTGTCTTAGATAAAAGTCGTTAGTTTATATCGACTAGCGTATTATATTATATTGGCTAGTTACAACTCTCAGAAATTCTTTCTGTAGAATTTTACTTGACCGCTTTTCGCGCGTCTTAGCGGTCAGCCACGACGTGCCGTACGAAGACTATCACTCCTGAACAATTTTAAACGAAAAAAATTATATTTCAATGTATATAGACGAAAACTATTATTTCAGTTTTTATGTAAATGAAGACTATCACTCTTGAAAAATTTGAAACGAAAAGAATTATATTTCAATGTATGTAGACGAAAACTATTATTTTAATTTTTATGTAAACGAAAACAATCACTCCTCAACGAAAAAAAATATAAAAGATAACTTTTCTGCGCTCTTTGTTAGAAGTGATAGTCTTCGTTTACATAAAAATTAAAATAACAGTTTTCGTCTGCATACATTGAAATATGATTCTTTTCGTTTCTAATTTTTCAGGAGTGATAGTCTTCGTTTACATAAAAATTAAAATGATAGTTTTCGTCTACATACATTGAAATCCAATTCTTTTCGTCGCAAATAGTTCAGAAGTGATAGTCTTCGTTTGCATTAAAATTAAAATGATAGTTTTCGTCGTATCTTCTGGAAGTGATAGTCTTCGTCGCAAATCTGAGGGTGATTGTCTTCGTAAGCACCGTCGAGCCATTAAGTGCCAGCAAATACGTTGATCGGCGTGTATAGGATTCCACCGTTCTAGGTCCAGGTAACCACGTTGGCGGAGCTCAGCGGAATTCAAGGATCGGGAAGAGACGTCTTCCACCGACCTACTATAGAGCATCTACGTATTGGTTACATACAGGGGAGAAGCTACGGTAACGAGCGAGCGGCGGCTACATGCTCGTAGGTAATTAGTGTAAGCTGGCCAACGCGTTACTGTAAGTATACAGTGCGATACCCAAGTGTCTCTTCCTCGAGAGATACTTGTTCAGGTGAATTGTATCATCGGTTATATAACCGATCAGCGTCATAAGCGAATTCTGTTTAGTTCGCGACGCGCCCTCCCTTTGCTCGCTCTCTCATTAGACGCGTACATTATATTTCACATATTATATTATTTCATTTTCGTTTAATTCATATTTTATCTTTGTATTGATATTTTTCTTATAATAAATTCATCTTTTTTTCTATTAAACGTGCTTTATATTAAGTTATATTGCCTGACTATATATAACATAAAATATATTTCCCGTTGCTTACTCCGACGCCTCCGCGGTCCTTGTGAGCAGTTATAAATTGATTAGTTATATAATATCATATAATTTAATATAACGTATTTTGGAATCTGCCTCACGAAGGAAAACTGCGCTACCGGCAACGCGTCTCTCAATCAGGTAAGAGAGAGAGAGAGAGAGAGAGAGAGAGAGAGAGAGAGAGAGAGAGAGAGAGAGAGAGAGAGAGACGCATTGTGTGCAGCAAGCGACAAGTATATCATATAAGATTTTGTCGTTTATCAATTGGATTGACTAGCTAGCACAATCGGAGTTTGCGGTATAATATTTAGTGAAATTCTTACAAATTTCAGCAACTCCGCATATATTAAAAACTTATAGACTTAGCTATAATTCATATTAAATTAAAAGCCAATTCTTTTTTTGTAACGGGCAAAACAACCGTTACAACATATATCCGTACACATATTCTAGTTTTGATAATTAAAATTAAGATATAATAAATAGATGATTTAAACTTTTAAAATTTAGTTTGATTTAGCCACATAATATTTATTTTTTAATTTATATTGAGGCATTTACGCCTAAATACGCATAGATGTATTAGAAGAAAAAGAGAGAGAGACGTTGGCGAACATGTGACTGCGCGTGTTTACTAACCCTAAAACGCAAAAAAGTTTTCCCCATAAAAACTAATTCTAAAATTTTATAGACACGGAAAAAATCGTTCTATTACTGTTATAATTGATGATTGCACCAATATTTCGGGTATTATTATTTTCGGCATTATTATTTATTTAAATAAGTGAGTTTATTTTACGTGTCACAATGATTAATTTTTGTGATGCTAGTTGAATATTAGCTGCACTTTTTCTTTAATTATGTTCCATTTACCCGAACGCCACTTTAGCCTCAGGACGTCACCTACTTACAGTGACTAAATTGTCTAAATTTTTAATTACGATACTAACTGCACTTTCTCGTAGATGATGTTACGTCAACCTAGAGATCACCTTAGAGACCTGAACATCATTTACAGGAAGTGACTGATATTTCCTAATTTCCAATTATAATACCAGCTGCACTCACCTGTAGATGATGTTATGCCGACCTGGAGGACACTTTAGTCACCTGGACATCGTCTACAGGAAGTGACTAAAATTTCTGAATATTTAATTTAATTATTAGCTGTACTTCTTCGTAGATGATGTTACGTCAACTTAGATCATCTTTGACACCTGGACATCATCTGCAGGAAGTGATTCATATTTCTGAATACTTAATTATAATATTAGCTCACCTAGTGCTATGCACATCTAGTATTATAATCGAAAAATCAAAAATATCATTTTCTTCCTGGAGATGATGTCCAGGTGGCTAAGATGACCTCCAGGTCAAGGAAAGATTATTTACGTGTACAATATAAAGATATACTTTACAATGTAAAAATATATCTGGTCAGGAAAGAAATATATTATTCTGATCCCGTAAGAAATACACTATTAATTTGATTTAAAGTGATTATTTTTATTCAATTCGATTGTTTTTTAAATTAATAAAGTACATATTTAGTAAAATTATTATTTGGTGATTAACTTTATTTTGCTAGTTTTTGACCATTAACCGTCGGTTATTAGCAGATAAACTGATCATTTTCTAGTGATTGTTGGTCAATTATTAACCATTTTTGAAAAAAATGGTTAAAATATGACCGGTTTATAATGAAAATTTCTACCAGAGTGTTATATATATATATATATAAATTTGTTACATTTATGGATTCATGGTTCTATTAAGTTTATTTAATAACTTTGGAAAAATTTTAATAAGAAAGAATTAATTTTTATTAGTAGATTGTTATACAACTATGTTACATATATGAATTGATTACATTATCAAGTTTATATTTTGTAAAATTTATTTGTATGATTCTGAAATGTTTTAAGACGTTAAGAAAATAAATTTCTATTAAGTTTATTTAATAACTTTGGAAAAATTTCAATAAGAAAAAATCAATTTTTATTAGTAGACTGCCATACAACTATGTTACATATATGAATTGATTACATTAACAAGTTTATATTTTGTAAAATTTATTTGTATGATTCTGAAAAGTTTTAAGACGCAAAGAAAATAAATTTTCAGTAAATTTTTATTTTAAGTTAATAAATGCAAGAATGACACAGAAGAAAGTGGTCTTTGCAAAAAATTTATGTAAAGAGTATATTGGATTAGGAGAAGTGTCCAATACCTTAAATGCGTAAGTTTTGTAAATAAACTATTATTACATTTTTCTAATTTTATTGAATAATTGTTGAAGCTTAAGGAAATTCTATTGGTAATAGAATTAACAAATAGATTTTAATGAAATTCGATATATTGGTACATGGTACACTTGGCGGAAAGGATATTTTTCCGAATGTGTACCTGAAATGGCAGCGCTGCATATTTTACCACAGATATAAGAAAACTTCGAATTATGCATTGAGTTTCGCATCATGATTATTTTGTTTTTTTTTATAGGTTATTTGTGCAAAATTTAAAAGATAACAACTTAAATTTTATTGCTTATATAATTTAAATTCACAATACTAAATTCTATATGATTATTGAACTAAGAAATAAAAATTTTATTTGATAAAATTATAATTCTGATCATGAAAAAAGAAAGTAATATTATTTGTTGACTAAAATTATGTTATTAAGTAATAAGTAACGATGATGCGAAATTTGCTCTATGATTTGGAATTGTCTTATGCCTGTGGTAAAATATGCGATGTTGCCATTTGAGGTTAACGTTCGGAAAAATATCCTTTCCGCCAAGTGTACATATGAGATAACGTCGTTAAATTTTTAGAAGGCTAGAGTACAGTGGAGAAAAGTTATCAAAGGGTTTTTTTTGGGATTTTAACATGTAGTCTTATAGCGGAACGCACTTTTGCCGCACTCATTTAAGAAATACAATTTATTTAACGAACAGATATTGTTCAAATTTCTTAAATAGCTTAAAAAACATTTTGAGAGAGTATAAATGTTCAAAAAATAGGCATTAGGTATCTGTGAGAATTGTAATAAATAACTTTGTAAAGGCGTTAAATGAATTTTACTTCTTGGACACTATGACCAAAGACATGTGGCAACACTGTGAAAGTAAGATAGACGCGATGACGTGTGCGTTTTTTAAATTTGAATAGTGTGATGCACATGGCGTATTAGTGTAAATACTAACTGTAGATTAAAAGCGTTATTTATGCATAAAAAACTAAGGTGATAATAAGAATAATTAAATATAAATGTTCAAATAAAATTCAAATAAAATAACGGATATATTAAATCATTTGAATATAAATTCATTATACATTAGCGGTGGCATTTTATAATTTTTTAATTAAAATTTTTTACTTATTTCTATATTTTTATAATTTAACTATAGGTTTGATAAGAAGTTGGAACGTATATAAAAGTTACATTTGTAATAAATAACTTACTAGGAGAGTAACCCTTGTTTTGCTCACAGATCTTGCTATAACTCGGGGAAATGCTTTCATACATGAAATCATGAAAAAAACCGCGAGCATTCGGTCTAACGCTCGATTCCAAGACTATGAGCTATTTTGTTCAATTTCTTTGAAAAATCCTTGTTTATAATATTTGTATAATGTTAGCCTTTAGAATGAGCTAAAGCTATAACATTCTACGGGTTTTGAGAAAAGGTTCGACCAATAATTTTATCGGTTAGAACAACGATTTCAGGATATAGGTGAACATTAAATTTATTAAATAAAATTGCACTTTCTTTATTACACTCTCACTGATTATCTAGAAATTTACAATTGTTCCTTAACAAACTATGTGTTAGTAAATCTAAAAGTTGGTTGATAAAGTTCAGTTAATGTTACATCGAATTGTAACAAAACGTGATTACTTGTTAGCGTCGATTAACAGCTACAAGATATTATAATGCATAAGGCACTGGATAGACGTACGCTCGCGACGGTGGCTCTCACAAAACTGAGCGCGCGTAGAATGGCTTTTCTACATGACAAGCCCGCGCGTCGTCTCCAGTAGCGCTCACGACGCTTGTCGTTGCTACAAATGGATATGACATAAGGTAGAATTACAATATAACAGCGCGTTGGTTTTCTGTCTCTTTTTAACCTTAATTATGATATAAAATGAATAGTTTACGAACTTAAGCTTTACCTTTATGTTTATATTAAATGTAATTTAATCATACAATAAAGTATTTTATTTTTTTGAAAGTTCAAGATTTATAATTGTTAGTAAAGCTTGCTAACGTAATTTATTCAGTTTATTAAGTTGCTAATTTGACTAACTTTGAATTAAATTTAACTATACAATTGATTTGTGATATTACATATGTTTGAATTCTTAACAATATTGAATATTACTCCCGAATGGGAGCTTCCAAGTTCATTCTGCAAAATTCTAATAAAAGTAGAGATCAAATCCTGTTGATTAAAAAAAACGCGTTCAATAAGTTCAACTTGTTCAAAAGTTATAGCGAAATAAAAAACATTAAAAATATCAGCAGAATAATTTTATGAAAATTTAAGTTTAATATTATGCTAATTTTTATAACAATTTTTGCAACAATTTTTATTTCCCCATAACTTTTGAATGGGTTCAGCTTTTTAGAGACGTTTTTTTTCAATCACAAGGATTTCATCTCAACTTTTATTAGGATTTTGTAGAATGAACTTGAAAGCTCCCATTAGGGAGTAATATCCAATATTATAAATAATGATTTCGAACATAAAAAATCTTATTGCAGGTAATATTTGCAATCATTATTTTTTTTTCAAATACCATATGATGTGATTACTTTGCATTAATATATGATATAATGATTATATTAATGCAAGACCGAAAAACAATACACGGTCGAACGAACACGCACGCAACAGATAAAGTGTTGCAATATTGACAGATAGGCCAGTCAATAGACCAAAAAAAAGTCTTATTTTGCCAAAATTAGTAACAGGCAACGACCTGTGCGATCATTTAAAAGATAGTCCGTAGATGTTTACTTATGTGTTTTGGACTAGCAACTATGATTTATTAATTAGTTATTAACAAATCAGTGCAAACAAACACGTTTTTTTTTGCTAATAAAACGAAAACTATTTGACGAATTATTATGGTGTCGATAGGAAAGTTGTAGAAAATTGAATTATCAACAAAACGAGAGGTCAAACGATCTGATTGGTTAATTAGAACCGAAGAAAATTCGACAAAACCGGAAAATTTTTCTTTTTTTTAAAGAATTTATAACTCTGTTGTTAAATATTAAGAGTTGAAATCTGGCACAGAAGTAGATAATTGTATCTAGATTCAACATGCAAAAGGCAGATACTATCGGATAATTAGTTTTTGCGCAATTTCAATTTTCTTTTTTTTTCGGTATTATATCATTTATATAATCGATTGAGAACGTCGTACATATATTTTAAAAAGGGTTTTGAAAACTAGAAACAATATACTATTAAACGTATTAATATTAAACCTATATATATCGTTTCTCCTTCATCCCCACTTTTTGCTGTGTATCGCAAGCTCGACCGTTTGCGTCAAAGTTCGTGTGCATATTTCACTCTTTTTACACAATTTTAATGAAAACTTACAATATACATTTAATAGTATATTGTTTTTAGTTTTCAAAACCCTTTTCAAAATATATATACGACGTTCTCAATCGGCAATATAAATAAGGGAATAATACCGAAAAAAAATTAAAATTGAAATTGCGCAGAAACTAATTATCTGACAGTATTTGCCTTTGGCATGTTAAAAGTAGATATAATTATCTACTTCCGTGCCAGATTTCAACTCTAAATATTTATAAGCAACAGAGTTATAAATTCTTTAAAAAAAAAGAAAAATTTTCCGGCTTTTTCAAATTTTCTTCGATTTTAATTAACTGATCAGATCGTTTGACCTCTCGTTTTGTTGATAATTCAATTTTCTACAACTTTCCCATTGACGCCATAATAATCCGTCAAATACTTTTCGTTTTATTAACAAAAAACAAAAAAAACACGTTTTTTTGCACTGATTTGTTAATAACTAATTAATAAATCATAGTTGCTAGTTCAAAACACATAAATAAACATCTAAGGACTATCTTTTAAATGATCGCAGAGGTCGTTTCCAGTTACTAATTTTGCAGGACAAAACCTCATTTTGACTGGCCTAAGATGTAATATTTATATCTAATAAGCCAAATGAAAACTACAGATAATCTGCTATGACTTGTGTAGTAAGGATACAACTCCCTCAAAAATGTAAATATGCAATATGTAAATATTAAATTTTTAATCTAAAAAAAATTATTTTCTTTTTGCTTTCTCATAGAAAAAGCATTGTATTGATAAAAAAATTTTTTTTATATTTTTTCATTAATTTGTACATATTTGGATTCACGGAGTCGAAAAAAGTAGTTTCCAGAAAATGTGTGTGTGTGTGTGTGTGTGTGTGTGTGTGTGTGTGTGCGTGCGTGCGTGCGTGCGTGCGTGCGTGCGTGCGTGCGTGCGTGCGTGCGTGCGTGCGTGCGTGCGTGCGTGCGTGCGTGTGTGTGTGTGTGTGTGTGTGTGTGTGTGTGTGTGTGTGTGTGTGTGTGTGTGTGTGTGTGTGTGTGTGTGTGTGTGTGGATGTGGGTGTGGGTGGGTGTCGGTGTACGTGTGCGTGTGTGTGTGCGTATGTGAATTCAGTACGCCAATTAGATCTCGAATACTACTCGATAGATTTGCTTCAAATTTTGCATACAAATTATTTTTTTGTTTAACTCGGCGGGCAGCTATTGAAAATTGGTTTCCTGAGTGTATTATTTTTAGGGTCATTTTAAGAATTTCAAAAAAATTTCGATTTTTCATTTTTTTTTGTATTTTACGAAAATCATTAGATAGATTTTCTCCAAAATTTATATGCAAGTTATTCGCTATTGTTTGAAAAAAAAGCTTTCACAAACTTTTTTTCTTTGCGCAGTTTAACTTTTTGATCATTTTGAAAATATTGAAAAAAATTCTTTTTTTATTTTTTTGTTATTTTACGTAAAATACTCAATGAAATTGCTCTAAAATTTGTATGCAAGTTTGTCGCTATTGTCTGAAGAAAAATAGCTTTAGGAAATTGGTTTTTTCATCTATTAAAATTTTAAGCTTGTAAAACTTTAATATGTCAACAAAACATACTTTATGGCATAAAAATTAGAATGCTGATGCCTTTGATTCACTCAGTCTTATCTCAAACAACCTATGTAACAAAGTCGTATCTCATAAAAAATTATAGACAATCGTAACTAAACTTTTAGAGTAAGATGATCGTATCATTACAGTGGATTTGACATAATTGTAACTTAAACCTCTATGTATCAAGATCGTATCTTTGTAGAACTTTTAATATAATCGTTAGTCGAACATACGTACAATATAATCGTTTTTCAAGAGTATTTTACGTATCTCTGTCCTTTCCCAATCAAAGAATTAATTTTTTTGAAAAAACTAATAACTTTAGCAAAATGAAGAAAAAGCCGCATCTCAAATAAAAAAAAATGAATACTTTCTTCGATAAAAAAGGATTAATTTTATAGCTTCTTTTCAAGAAAACCTTGAAAAACTAAATTGTTTAAGCTAACCTTTCTATTTTAATTTTTTCAAGGTTTTTTTTAAAATAAAGCTATAAAATCAATTTTTTCTTATCTATGAAAATATTACTTTTTTTAATACGAGATGTGGCTTTCTTTATTTTTTACTAAAATTATGAGTTTTTGTATGAATATTCTTTTATAATAATTTTTACAATCTTACACACACTCACGCTATTTCTATTTTCAATTTTTCTTAAACGGAAATTATGTTTTTTACATTGGAATCATATTTTAAAAAATAAAATCAAATTGTCCTAACTCAATGAGCTCTATGAAAAAGCATTGCGACAAAGCACTTGGCAGTGTTTTTAAAATATTAAATATTTCCATATGTAAATAGTGCAGTGCTAAACATTTTGCATTTAAATATATACAAAAAAGGAATTCATTAATTGCTGTCACAAAGGAAATATAGAACTACTAAATAATCCTATCAACCCAGAAGAATTAAAAAAGTTAGCTACAGGATTTTCAGAAAATAGTATTCATTTTCGTAAAAATATTAGATCATATAATAATTCTTAAACTTTTGCAAATTTTGGTGCAAATTTTGACAAATTAACAAGTAGGGGACCACAAGTAATCAAAATTTGAGGTCAAATATATCACAAAGTTTATGCTTTGCATCCTAATTAATATGAAGCTCGAAAATATGGACAATTGTATGTTCTCGATAATGAATTATTAACTTTGCAGCGGTAAAGCTTAGATACAAATTTAGGCTTAATACGTGAATTAAATAGATTATTAAGACAAAGTAATCCTTATGCTAAAGCTTATAAAATGATGTATGAAATCGAAAAAGGAGAAATTGAACGGTGCGAAAAAATTGGTGTTTCACCAAAAACTGTAATTAATTCTATTCAACACAATGAAAAATTAAACAAAAATATATACAATGAAGCTACATGTAATAAAGTTGCTTTGATATTTGTAAGAAAAGATGGTCTACCCCCAGTAGGTCGTGATTTCGTTATATAATCGAAACACGATAAACCAGTTAGTATCCCATTAATTAGTAAACATGTCGATCTTATGACTTACCCACTTATTTATTCTAATGAAGGATACGGATGGATGCCCAATATGAGATAAAAATGAACTAAAAATAATATTTCAAATCCGCAATTTTATAATTATAGATATTCTTTAGGAAATAGATTTAATCCATATCCTAATTTTGGTAAAGTTTTTCAAAAGGCAATAGTTAATGCATTTGTAAAAGTTTGAAGTTAAAAATTATATTTTGTAAAAAAAAATCAAAATATTTTAAGAAGCGATTGTTATAACGGGGTAATGGATTATTCACATAAGAAAAATAATACTAAAAATATAAAAATTGAAAAAATGTGTATTTTACCATTGAATTTTACAGGAAGTTTACGATTCTTAAAGCAAAACTATATCGACTCAATGACACTTGTAAATCTTTACGACAAGCCAAACTTATTTATAATTCTTACATGTAATCCTACCTGGAAAGAAATTATTGAAAATTCAGAAGATTATGAAAATACAATTAACAGGCCCGACATTGTATTTAAAGTGTATCAAGAAAAAGTAAAACAATTTATAGAATTAGTAATTAAAAAGGTGCATTAGGAAAAAATGTTGTTTATACTTATGTTATTGAATTCCAAAAGGGAAGGCTTCCACACATGTATATGTAAAATTAATACTCCTGATGAAGTTGATGCACTTATAAGTGCATAAATTTCAAATGAAGGTATTTATCCACAATTATTCAAAATTGTTAAACAATTTATGGTCCATGGTCTATGCGGAGAACAAAACAGGAGTTTTCCTTGTATGCAAGAAAATAAAAATAAATGTTCAAAAAATTTTCCTAAAAATTTTAATAAAAAAACATCATTTAAAACATCTGGATATACAATTTATATCCGGAGAGGTAATGGTAAAACAATTTGTTACAATTATAATCCTTCTTTATTGCTCAAATTTAACTGTCACATTAAGGTAAAAGTATGTTTAACTGTAAAATGTACCAAATATTTGTTCGAATATTGTTACAAAGGACATGACTGTGCGTTTATTGAAATACGCAATGCAGTACTAAATTTTAAACAAAATTTTTACAATTCGAGTTGAAATGAAAATAATGATAGTAATGAATAAAAATATGATGAGATAAAGCAATATTTTAATACAAGATATTTATGCCCTCCAGAATCTATGCACAGATTATTAGAATATAGTTTACACAAAATGTTTCATTTTATAATACGATTAGCTATTTACAATGAAAATGAGCAAGAAGTATAAATATACTTATGTGATTGAATTCCATTTTGAAGAAGGATAAGAAAAAGAAATAAAAAACGAAATTGTTGAAAGAACATAAACAACATATTTCAAATTAAATAAAATAGATCCGTTACGTTTTCACGTAATTGATTTATTATATTGTGGATATCTTTTTATCACGACTAAGCTTGGTAAATCCAAGTAGTCAATTTGCGTGAAGGTAATTAATTTAATAAGACGATATTTAAAATAAACTGTTTGATTTATTATTACGTTAGTCGCGAGAGAGAGAAATGTCTACTGTACTACTGGTGTAAAATCGCTGATACGTCCTCGCTGCGTCGATCGTGGATCCGTGCTTCTCTATGCTCTGGTCGGGTTCTAGTAGTCTACATCTCTCTTGGTACTCTAGTGCCTCGTAGCCTAGTAGGCCGCGGCGTGGTTCGCGCGGTCGTATTTATACTTGCTGGGTTCGTTGTTTCCCACTTCTTTATTCTTCTAAAAGTTTCTACCTCGTGGCTTCTGTTTTTCCATGCTTCACTTTGTTCGTTCTCTACAGGTCTTAACTTGTCGGCTAGTTCGTCATCATTTCTTTTGATTGCTAGCTGGTTTCAGACGTCTAGTCAGCGCTTTCTTACTGGCTTATTCATTTAGTTTAATATATTTCTTATACTTCTACGCTTTATTATTTTCTAGAATATTCCACCCGTAACCCGTCTGAGGCCGCGGTATCGACGTCCTCGTCGATTAATTACCTATATTGAAAAAAATTTTTTTTTTGACTCTATATAATTATTAAGTGTACCTAACCTATATATCTATGGGTAACTATTACAATCTTTGTATAGAGTTGTGTAGTGTACCTAACGATTACAAATCTATTCTATATCTCTCTCTCTCTCTCTCTCTCTCTCTCTCTCTCTCTCTCTTGCCGTAAGTAGCGCCATACGTATTTTTTTCGCTCCTCTTGAAACTTATTTAAACAGCATTTTTTCACTTTGCGGAGTGGAATTTTTTGCAGGGAATCGTCCTACTTGGAGTCCGAGAGTGTTGGCCTCATTCATTTTCATTTTTGCAATTGCATATTGGACTCTGGACGGTTTCTTACTGTGAAAGTGCAGTCTCTCAACATCAACCTGCTCTTATCTCTGACACTGCTGTGGACTCTGCTACTGCCTGAGAAAGTTGCTGTGGGCCTGCTTGTGTTATTGAGTGTTGTTTTGAGTGCATTATATTGTGCACAATTGCATTGCAATTGGTTTTATTTTTAATTGCAACATAACCTCATTCTTTTTTGGCGCAATTACATACTGCAAGAGGGATCATATTTTTTTAACGCTGATAGCACCATCTCTTGGATAACGTATACACTAACTTCACTGTTCTTTTGATAAAATCCGCAGTCTCTCAACATCAACCTGCTCTTATCTCTGATACTGCTGTGGACTCTGCTGCTGCCTGAGAAAGTTGCTGTGGGCCTGCTTGTGTTGTTAAGTGTTGTTTTAAGTGCATTATATTGTGCACAATTGCATTGCAATTAGTTTTATTTTTAACTGTAACATAACCTCATTCTTTTTTGGCGCAATTACATACTGCAAGAGGGATCATATTTTTTAACGCTGATGGCGCCATCTCTTAGATAACGTATACACTAACTTCACTGTTCTTTTGATAGAATCTAGTGGTAACAACGTGGAATTTGCTGCATGTTTGATTTAATTGCTGTATATTACAATAGTGCAGTATATTGTATGCAGTTGTACTGCAACTGGTTTTAACTATTGTCTACAACATAACCTCAATCTTTTTGGTGCAATCATCTACCACAAGAGGATTCTTATTTGCTTAGTGCTGGTGGCTCCATCCCTTGGATGACCTGTATATTGGCATCTTTGCCCGTCTATGTGATACCTGATGGTAATTTCTCCAGTTAAGGCGCTTTTCCACTATTATCTTCTGCTCTCTCTAATCACAGTCAAACGAATCTTACTCTGTACAAATTAAGCCGCTTTTCCACTTACAATAACTGAAACTTGAAAGCAGTTCAGAGTGCATTTGTTAAGCTGCTTTTCCACTTCCAACAACTGAAACTTAGAAACAACTCAGAGTGCATTTATTAAGCTGCTTTTTCACTTACAGCAACTGAAACTTAGAAGCAACTCAGAGTGCATTTATTAAGCTGCTTATCTACTTTTAAATATACAACTGGCACCAAATTTAAAATTAAAATTTAAGATTCGTTTAATTAAGCTATTTCTATCTTGGAGGTCACTATGTCCAATCAGTGTGGTCTCTGTTTTAAAAACTTTAGTGCTGCATCTAAGCCTCAGCTTTGTGGTCGCTGTGGTAAGACCTATCACAGCTCTTGTACCAAATTGCTCTTAGTCAGAGATAATAATGACCAACAAGTAAAGGTATGTAACTTTTGCATAGCAGCTGCAAATCCTGATTGCAGTCGATCACGTTCTAGTTCTGTGGGTTCTATGAGTGATGTCTCAGCTTCTCTGTCTCTGTCGCGTACTCCAACTCTGACACTACCAGCGCTACAAACAAATGAACTTTTGTCTTCTATATTGAAGAAGATGGAGAAATTAGATAAGTTGGATGATATGGATACCAAGATCAACAATATCGGCACTCAACTATTGACACTGGATGGGAGATTTACAAGTTTGGAGACGCGAGTGGATGGTATTGTTGTGGTATGTGAGGAACGTTGTGGAGCAACTGGGGCAAGGCTTGACAAGGTTTGTCAGGATTATCGGGAGCTTAAGGCGAAGCTAGAGGAATCTCTCTCTGTTGTGCCTGATCGGGCATTATCTGACCCTATGGCTGCTAAACTACAGGAATTGGACAAGCTCAATAAATCTTTACGGCAACAGTGTGATGTTTTGGCGGCTGGCCAGCAGCGTCTTGAGCGTGCATCAGACTTGGTGTTTGGAGGCCTGGTTCCTAATGAATTTAACGATCTGAAGAACGGTGTCTTTGCTGTATTGGCTTCTCTTAATTCTGGTTTTGCTCTCAGTGACATTGTTTGGGTTTGACCTTTGTCGCGACCTGCTACAGCTCGTAGTACTGATGATAGTACTGCTCCTTCTGCAACAACATCTCAAGGTGGTCCTCCGCTGCTTACGACGCTATTGCTCGTCACTATGAAGAGTGCCTCGTTGGTGCGATCTGTCATCGGAGCAAAGATCAGGATGGGTAGCCTTCATACCTCAAAGATCAGGAGTAACCTTTTGCAGGGAACTTTATCAGTGGAAACACTTGCTCCTTCCTTGATCAACATCAATGAATATCTGCCACACTCATTGCACCAACTGAAGTTGAGAGTGCTCAGGAAGGCCAAAGATAAGAGGTACAACTTCCTTACATTTGTGCGTGATGGTAAGATCTTCGTCAGAAGGAAGAAGGAGAATGCAGCCATTCGTGTTGCATCGGATGACGACTTGGATGCTTTTTTAGCAAAGCTCTCATTGATATCAACCAACGACGATGTAGCCACTTAACATCTGACACTGGGGTAAGCTCATTCTCTCTTCCTTCTCACTCTAACACACTTCTTCCTTCTAACAATACTATTTCATCGGTCATTCATGATCATTTCACTACTAAGGATGGTCTCAGAGTTTGTCATTTCAATGCCAACTCTATTAGAGCGCACATTGAGATGATTAGACTCTTTTTGGCTTCTCGCCCTTATTTCCACGTAATAGCTGTTACTGAAACCAAACTGGGCCAGATAGTTTGTGATTCTTTGATTGCTCTTGATGGGTATGTGCTTTATAGACAGGATCGTAACACCAGGGGAGGTGGTGTTGTTTTATTTGTACACTGCTCTCTCACTTCTGTGCGTCTCTGTTCATCCTCTGGAAGCTGGAGTGGTAAGCCTGGTTTACCTGAGTATCTCTTCTGTGAGGTCAACTCATCTGACTTGGCTTCACCCATTTTCGTTGGTGTTGTTTATAGACTTTCTCACGCTCCATTTTTGGCCAACACAGACTTTATTCCTGATTTGACCACTCATATGCACAATTATAGTACTAAGGTAGTTTTAGGAGATTTCAACACTAATTTGTGTTCTGAATCTGATGATTCTGTGTTCCTGAAGAGCCTTATTAAGGAAAATGCACTTTTTTCAGTGCCTTATGGATCTACGCATCATACTTATTCCTCTGATACGTGGCTCGACTTGTGCCTTGTCGATGCCAATGACTTACTGCTTGACTATTGGAAGACTGATGTACCATTTATTGACGGACATGATTTTATTGCTGCGACTGTGAAGTCGTCTCTCTCTAGGCCTACACTTAATAATTTTACTTATCATGATTATAAAGCGGTTGATGAGGCTGCTCTTCTTGATTATTTTCGATCGCTGAATTGTGCTGTGTGTAACGGTGACTCTCCTCTTTTGGCTCGCCTTGAATGTCTTTACACTCATCTTAATGAAGCTATCTCACGGTTTGTGCCTGTTAGGCGTGTTCGACAGAGCAAGAGTCATCGTCCGTGGTTTACCTCTGAGCATCACCGCTTAATCTCTGAGAGAGATAGGCATTACAGACGCTTCAAACGTACTAGGCTGCGTGCTGATCTTATATGTTATAGAGATGCTCGAGATCGGGCCCATTCATGCATCGAATCAGCTAAATTACTGTATTACCACGACAGACTATCTAAGATTACTGACGCAAGACAGATCTGGAACCAGAGCGTATGTTCAAGCGTAGTGACTCTCGACATTCTTTTTCAATTAATGATTTGAATCGGTATTTTGGTGGTGTTGCGTTTGATCCTCTGGTCCCCTCCATTTCTGATTACATGAATACACTTGCTCTAGATGAACCACTTAAATCCATGTTTAAGTTTAATCCAGTTACTTTGGAGGAGGTATGGATGGCTGTTTGTCATTCAACTTCACAGGCCAGAGGGTTTGATGCTGTTCCTCAATCTTTTGTCCGTGCGGCATTTCCGGTCATTGGGCCTTTGTTATGTCGCATTTATAACGACTCATTGCGTGAATCCTTATCTCCTTCATGCTGGAAGATCTCACTGGTCACTACAATAAACACAATCTCCTCTCCTCAAGCTTTTGGTGACATTAGGCCAATTTCTTTATTATCTTTTATGTCCAAGGTTCTTGAACGTCTAGTCCATGATCAACTCTACAATTACCTGACTATACGACAGCTACTGGACCCTTATCAGACTGGATTTCGAACTGGACATAGTACTCAGACCGCACTACTGAAACTAACTGAGGACATTAGACGCAATATGGACAGACGCTATGTGACGTTGCTGTTGCTATTTGATTTCAGCAAGGCATTTGATACGGTATGCCATGTCTCTCTGCTCAGAAAAATGTCTTCTCTTGACATCTCGCATTCAGTTGTGCGGTGGTTTGCATCTTATCTCTCTGAGAGACAGCAGGCTGTTATTGATGCAGACGGTAATGCATCTGACTATGTAACATTAAATACTGGTGTTCCCCAGGGCTCTGTCCTTGGTCCACTGTTGTTTTCTATATACATCAATGATGTGGCTGCTGACTTTCATGCCGATGTGCAGCATCTTATCTATGCTGATGATCTTCAGGTGTACATTCACTTCCCAATTGCTAAGTTGGCTTCTGTTACTGCTCTCATGAGTGATCAAGCTGTCAGTATTGTTAACTGGGCGACAAAAAATCATCTGAAATTAAATGTGAGCAAAACAAAGGCTATTATTATTGGATCTTATTTCTATGTCAATATGCTGCCCTCATTACACATCACTGGTGTTCCAATAAACGGTGATCTTATTAAGTTTGAATCTTCTGTTCGTAGTCTTGGTGTATGGCTTGATAGTAAGTTGAACTGGAAGGACCAAATTGCGCATGTGTGTAACAGGAGTCACTCATTGCTCTATAGATTAAATTTCTTTCGAAAAAGTACCACCATTGCACTACGTAAGCATCTTATCCGTTCTTTGCTGTTTCCTTTACTTGATTACTGTTGTTTGGTCTATATTGACCTTTCTGCTGAACTCGATCTGAGGCTTCAAAGGGTTGTAAACTCTGGTATTCGTTACATCTATGGTGTAAGTAGGCGCGAGCACATCTCTGTTTATAGGTCCTCTCTAGGCTGGTTATCCACTTTGGGTAGAAGAAACTACTTCGCTACTACCTTCTTATACAAAATGTTTTTGTCATGCTCACCTTCATATCTTTATTCTAGATATTTGTGGAGCCAGCCTGTGAGGACACTGAGGGGTGATGTGAGACCGTTAACCATTCCTTTTTCATCTACCGAGTATCACCAAAGATCGTTCCTGGTTGTGTCATCGCAACTATGGAACGGTCTACCATCATCATTAAGAGATTCTTCATCGTTGGCATTATTCAAGGCATCAACATATTCGCACTACCTTTCCCTTGAGAATGAGCCTCTGCTCCGAGCTAGGCTTTAATTATTTTAATTACTGTATCATTATTTTAATTATATTTTTACTTAGTATCTCATTATATATATATATATATATATACTTACGAATTTGTATTATTTTTGTTGTACAACATAATGTACAGTTAATAAATTTGAATATCTATCTATCTATCTATCTCTCTTAATACATTATTATTTAGTTCTGGTACATATGGATTTTGTTGAAACAAAAATTTTTATTTTATCATTCTTCTTTGTTATGTCTTCAATAATTTTTATAATGTGGATACTTTAGATGTTGACGTTGACACTTGTTCGTATCTGGTAGATGGTTTAGTTTATTTCTGGAATGTGATGCACTTGTTTGCGTGTATGTACTTCTTTGGGTCTGTATTTGTATCTGAAAACATTCTTTTCTGATTAATTATAGGGGATCCCCCATGGCTGGAGCCTTCCAAATTAAAATAATTAATTCCTAATGTATTCTTCTGGATTATCTTTTATTTATGTAATATTAGGTTTGATTATAAGCATATTATAACCCCTGTATACCTGCAATACGTTCGACAAGTAATTTTAATTGATCTTTTTTTTGTTCATTAGTGGTTATTTATTAGTTTTGTGTTATCCTTAGTGTTCTATTTTATGTTTATTTGGTTATTATTTACCATTTTTGCACTATTTGACCCTTGGTATATTTAAGGCAATTTTATAAATAATTTAAATAACGTTGCAATTATAATTATTCTTACAAGTATTATTATGTAATTTAATAATATATTCTTAGTTGCAAAATTACAGTTTAGTTTTGTTTCGATTAAGTAATTAGGTTCTGAGATAATGGCTTATAAACAATCTATTGTTTATATGAAAATTGTTATAACATGATATTTGTATATGGATTTATTTATGAGGTATGAATATATAGTTGCATTTTTGTAATTCTTCAAAATCGATATAAACAATTTAATTTGTTGATGATAATTATTATTATTTATTTTAATTTATATGGGGTTACAACCCTTATGCTCAATTGTAAAATTACAGGTGGTTTTGCAATTGATAAGTTTATTAGTATTCGAGATAATAATTTGTTAATTAATAACTGAAGTTTTTAATATTGGACCCGAAAGTCTACCCTTAATTAACAAATTAGGGTCAGGTAAGAAATTTTTATCTATGTAATTTTCGGAGATATTAGCATTTATTTATTAATTTACGACTTTCATATTTGGGTAGCTTTTTGTCTCTATATTGGTACTATGTTGTCCCAATATGGTTTTAAGCCATATTTCACGTTTTATTTGCGTTTATTTATAATTTTTATTGATAAATTAATTAATTAATACTTTTATTATTTAACTTAGGTCATGTGTCGATTCCATGTATTAACTTTTTAATTTTATTTATTAATTAATTATGTGAACATCTAGATTTCATATATGTTTTGTTATATTAATAATTGTGAATGCGTTTAACCGTCTTAATTAATTTTCTTACTTCATGGCTATATATCGAGCACGTGTTTCATTCCTCTTTGTGCGGATCTTCGTAATTTGTACACTTGATGGCACATGTATATTCGCGTATGGTTGTGTGAGAGGGCGTCGTGTCACATCTGTGTGCGTGCTGGCTTGTACGTATACTCGCGCATGGTTGTGAGAGAGGGCGTCGTGTCACATCTGTGTGCGTCTGTACGTATACGCGCGCGTGATTGTATGCACTCTATGCATATAGCTACAGCTATAGCTTATAGTGTAGCTTGCACGTTACCGTTGCAGTATATACTTCTATTATTTTTGTTTCTCTTTGATTTTTAATTGCTTTCCCATAATTTATTGTAGAGTTCTTTTTTTGCGTATTAGAATTTGTTGTTTATGTCATTTAAATTATTTTAATTTTATAATGTATTAATAACTTATGCTCGTTTAATATGATTTTTAATATGCAATATTACGTATTATTTTTATAGTTTTTTAACCCTTGTTTCTATTAATTTATTTATTTGTATTAATTTTTATATGATATAATTACGTATGGTTATATATATTATTTCGATTATTTTCTATTTTTTTTTTTTTTTGTGATTATATGTATGAGGTTTTATATGTTATTTCTAATCACTTTTATATTTCTTCTATTTGATGTAATATGTAGTTTAATATAATTATATTTTTGTATTGGGTACTGTTTCTAATTTCTAAATCTATTTAGTTTAATACAATCAGCTATGTAGAGTTTATGTAGTATTACTAATTACTTGTATTTAAATTTTATAAGTCAGCTTCAATACTCATACAAATTGTATTTCAATGTTTAATTTTAATTTTATAGTATTTTTGTGTCTGCATATGTATACACATACATTTACATTATCAATTTTTTCTTATATCTATATGTATAAAATATGCTTGTATACTTAGTTTTCTTATTGTTACTTTTCTTTTTTTTGCTTCAATCATTATAATTTTTGTTTTCTTTTTCCTTAATATCAATTATATACTATTATAATTTCCTTATAATAACAATTATTTTGATAATAATAACATTTCATTTAATATAAGTATTAGCTTCTGCTGTAATAATATTTTTGTATTAATAATTGTATTACTGTAAACGCAAATTCTTGTTGCAGTAATAATAATTTTTTTTTTTTTATTTATAATAATTGTTTTTTTGTTAATAATGATTCCTTTTCTTTGTAATAATATTTTTTCTTTTTTTTTTTTTTGTAATTATAATAATTTTTGTGATAATGATTGTTCTAATATTAATTTTGTGTAATAATAATTCTTTTCTTTTTGTTTTGTTATCAATATATTGTCGGAGTTCATGGTTCAAGATAGTTATGATCGCCTTATTCTGTCTTATGACAAAACATTTATTTTTGTTTACGTAGCTTTTTCTTATATGTTACAGTTGACGCTTGCTTATAGTTATAATTATACTCATGCATTAATTCTTTTTTTTGTTCAGTGTCAACACTTCTAAAAAAATTTTTTTTTCAACATTATTCTTAAATTTATTTATTTTAGTGAAAGTATTCTAAGATTTATTTTCGTTTGTGCAAGCCTTCACTTGATTTTTCTTTACTTGTTTGTTATAATCTATTCCCTCTTCTTGCATCATGTTGCTTTTTTTCTTCTTTTTTTTGCACAATATTCTTGTTTTATAATTTCTTTTGTTTTAATTGTTCATGTCTCTTTCTTTCTGCTTGTTGATATATGTATATACATTTTCCTTTTACGTATACATCCTTTTATTTCTATTATCTTATGCTATTAATGTCTTTTTTTTTTATTATTCTTACTACTCTCATTAATACTCCTAACTAATCTTTTTATAGGATTTTTATAATAACCTTCATCTTTAATTTGTAATAATCCATTTATCGATGTATTTTCAGTTTATATATTAGTTTCACGTAATGTTTAACACACTTTTTCTGCTTTTCTTTATTTTTGTTCGGCAAGTTATTACCGTTTGTGTCGGACTTGTCACGCACTCTTAGAGTGTGGAGCCGTATCACAAAGATCTTAGAATTCCACTTGTGGATCATTTTTATTGTAGAAAATGGACTGGTAGCACGTGTGCATCCTGTAACTATTTCTTGATTGCGTATGAGCAAGACGTACTTGCCATTCCACATTTTGTCTTAATAATATGTGTGTATTATTTTTCTATTTTTTTGTTTCTTTTTTTTTCTTGAAGGTGTATTGTCGTAGATAGACGTCAGATTCGTGTACTTTGCGCTCACATTCCTCATGGGATTGGGCTGCGTATTGGAAACGTATCAGAGACTTTTCTTTATGATCCTTACGGTAGAAGGTTGATCGTGTTTTGCTTTTTGAGAGTTTTGTATTTCATCTTTTCTTAATTTTCGTTTTTTTTTTTGTATATATTTATTTTTGATGTACATAAGATTGTTGTCCTCTTTTTGTTTATAATCATGATGATCAAGGTATTTTTGTTTCCTTAAAGCTAAGATTTAACTAGACTCTATGTGCTTTATGTTGGTCGATTTCTTTTTTTTTTTTTTTTGCAAGGAGAAGAGGCATTAATAATTAGTCTACATTAGCAAATTTAAATGTTTTTTTTGTTATTAATTATATCAGTGAAATCTTGAATAAACGAAATATTTTGTATTAACATCTTATTGCATTTATTATTTTTTTTCTTAATTCTTTTTTAGAATTACTGACAATGATCATATACATTGATAATAAATTTTGTTTTACGACGTGTTAAAATGAACTTATGTGTAATATAAGTGTGAACCTTTCTCTGTTTTAACATAATAATAATGCTCATTAAAGCGTAATTTCTCTTTTTTTTCTTACTCTTTTATCTCTTTTTTTTGCAATGTTATTTTATAATTATAATAATGATTGTGTATAAAATATTTTATATATATTTATATATCATTTGTTTTCCTATAAATTTTTTCTTACATCAATTTCTTTTATGTATGTGTATACTTTTTGTATTTTATAAATTGCTGATTTTGACTTAGTCTGCATGTTATATGAATACATTGAAATACACCTTGTTATACTATGAACTGACTTATTTTCTGTCGTGGCTTTTAAACTTACTGACATGTATATATGTTTGTATGTTTGTAATGAATGACTTATGTGTAGGTAATTTTATCTTTTATATTTCCTTTTAATTATTATTTTATTTTATAATATTGTATGATCGTCGGCGTCTGAGGGCCGTGGAAAAAATTTTATTTTATTAATCCTATGATTATTATATTATATTTTATTAATATTTGATGATCTTCGGCGTCTGAGGGCCGCGGATAAAATTTTATTTTACTAATTTTATGTATTATTTATAGAATTTTATAGTTATTATCCATATTCTTTATTCATTTTCTCATGTTTTGGTTTCTTCATTAAATAAACCATTTCTCCTTCTCTAAGGTGTTTAATGTTTTGCTTTTGATCGTAATAACATTTTGATTTATAATTTGATGGCATTAAATTAACTTTAGGTGGTTTTAGTACTATCCGCATAAATGAGGAATACGGGTTCTCCGATGATTTAATAATTTCCGATTCCAAATATTCTTCTATATGTTGGTGTCTAAATCTTTTGGTTTTTACTGGTACTTCTGTAATTAACTCATTTTTATGCCATACTAAATGTGTTTTTCTTAATTTTTCTCCAGGTGGTTCAATTATAAATGGTCTTTCTTTTATTAACTCATCAATGTTTTCTATTTCTTCTTTATTTAGATGCTTTGATATTTTGGATTCACTTTGTTTAAATACCTTTGCTGCTTTATTCTCTTTTTCCTCGCTAGATATATGTAAAATTTGCGCACGTAGCATCATTTTATTCGCTTCATTATTATTTATTCTTTTATTATTATTCATTTTAATCATTTCTTCATTTTATATTATTTCTTCATTATTCATAATATTCTTGACTTTGCTTGCGTCTAACTTAACTTCTGGCGGCTTCACTTCTACCGCACTTTCATCAATATTAATACATATGGCATACACTTTGCCTTTACTATTTTTGGCTTCAGAATTGCCAACTAAGATGCCCGATCCTGTATCTTGGAGCGGCACGAATTCTATATCTTCACTGATATCTTTGACACGTGCATAATTAATTTGTCTTGTATGAGGAGTAGCAATAAAGCATTCTTCTTCAATAAATGGTATTATATTATTATTTAATTCTAAGCATTTACGAGCGGCATTAACTTGCCCTTTATATTTATCAATTATGTCCCAACCTATTAATCCGTCGGCATCTATTGGAAAATCATCTGGGACTAGTTGTACTTCACATAATATATTATTCAGAAATAGATTTACCTGTCCTAATGACATGCATTCACCTGGAATGATACCGTTTATTGTAACGATCTTATGTGAATTTATATACATAAAATTTGATATCATACTATCTTTTATAATTGATACGTTGGCTCCTGTATCGACGTAAAAACGACCTTTTTCTGATTTTAAAAATGGTCCACATAACTCAACTATTGGAGGCTTCCTCCCAGCTTGTATAAACTTTATAGTGCATTTTCGAAAGCTGGACCGTTCATATCTCTCGGCCTGACTGCTAGATTGCTCGACTCCACAGGACCCTAGCGTCGAGCATCTTGGGAGTTTAAAGGTTCCATATTATCTTGATTATCTATTTGTTCGTTACAGTTAAAATTATTATCTGATCCTCTTTCAAAAACATTTTGCCCGTTATTAATATTGTTATCATAATTATTAGTGTTATTATCAATATTATTTCGTGTCTTGCTCTGATAACGATTCTGATTTCTATTATTGTTATAATTATCGTGATTATTATTGCCTTTGAAATTTCTATTATCTCGTGAGTTATTTTTATTATTTAAATTTCCGTAAAATTCTCTGTTTGCTTCATTATAAGGTCTTTGCTCGTTTATCTGTGATGTAGAATATATATCAGGTGTCGCGGGAGGCAGTGGATAAGGCATATAAATTACTTGAGGCATGATAGGTGCCGTCCTTGTGTAATTATTTCCCGCGAAGTTGTTCGTTTTTAGTGCATTTTCAAGTGCGTAACATTCTGCATATGTGTGACCTCTATTCTTGCAATATTCGCAAAACTTGTTGTCATATTCCTTTTTTCTACATTGCGCCTTTTGATGTCCTGATATGTGACAATAACCACATAATTCAAGTGTTGGTGCTAATCTAATGTTTGCATTTTTCTGTGCGCTACTCAAGTTTAATGCTCACAACTGATCTGCAATGCTTTTTAATATACTAGAGAGTTCCGAGGTATTTTCTGCTGAGTTGGTTGGCTGCGGCGTGAATCGTCTTGCGACTGTACGTTGTTCGAACGCAATAGCTTCGTATATAGCGTCTCTTAACGTTGTGGGAATCTTTGACCGTACTTGATGCTGTAGTTCCCCCTCCAGTCCAAACAGAAATTGTTCTAAGGCTTCCCTGTCTGCTTGATTTTTATATGTAGTTTTTTCGAAAGGCTGTAGTGTTCTAGTAGCATCGTAAAAATTAAGAAGATGATTATGTAAGATTTGCACTCTTAATCCGTAGTCTCCTGCGCTCTCGCCAGGCATTTGTTTTATTATTTTTATTTCGGCTAATATTGTGTCAGCTCCACCGGCATAACTTTAATGTTTTGTCAAGTCAGCTAAGAGACCTTCTACTGTATTATACTGCGTTAACCGTGTTGTATAGCCTTCTGCTGCACGGCCTTTGAATTTCGAAGCTAAAAAATTTAATACCCATCTCTCTGCTTGTGGCCCATATGTTCTTATAATGTCTCGTATTGATCTATAGAATAATGGTAGTACGTCAGAATTTCCGTCAGAAGTGGGGATCGTATTTAATGCTTGATATAGCGATAGACTGTTTGGTGGCTCTCTTGCTCTTTCTATTGGAGTTGAGTTTGCAAATTTTATATTCGCAGGCAGGTAATGGTTGTCATAACCCATGAAAATATCCTCATCGTCGCCATAGTTATCCCATGCAGGTGCACCTCTCATACCTTGAGGGTTATCTCCTTTATAATTGCCGTTTTTGCAGGGTTTATTAGGCTCCAGATCAAATTTAAGTTCATTATTAATTAGGTCTTTTCTTTGCTCTTCTGGTGGCACTATATGATTAAGTCTGTGTTTTCTTTCGTAATCATATACTTGCTGTAACATTCTTTCCCGTACTCTTCGATGGATCGTATCCTCTTGTTGCTGGTTGGATGAGATTTTTAAATTTTGTTCTGAGACTTTTTCAGCTTTGGTAATTACTTTAGGTCTAGTTCCATTGTATCCTTGAGCTGCTACTTCATCTGCCTTTACTACGGCTTCGTCTATTTTTTTCAGTGTATTTGAGAGATATATTCTAGCCTCTCCTAAAAATCTTTCGTCCTCTTGCTCTAATTTGTGCTTGCCACCTTCTATCACTGCATTTAGTTTTTCTAATGCCAGCTCCATTAAGCCTTTATTCTCGGAGTGTTGAATTGCACAGTCTGCCAAAGATAATGCATTTCGAAGCTCTATGCGCGCTTCCTCTTCCGGGGCTCTCATAATTTGTTGAAGCGTTAATGGTGATACAAAATCCGCGGCTTCGTCACGTTGATCCGGTTTATTCGTTTCTACATGCATTTTTTGTTATACGCGACGTTTGCAATCGTATAATTTATATTTTATTTATATGTTGATATATATGTATTTTTTTGTTATATTTTATTCGAGCAAGATTCACTTTAATTATTTTACTTATAATTCACTTAAATTAAAATAAAACTTTTTGCAACGTAATGTTTGTAATAATTAGTATTATTTTATGCTGGGTGTAACCAAAATTCACTTTAACAGAATCGTTTATACTTCACGTGATTTAATTAGATTTTTACTTACTTTGCAGCTTAATGTTAGTGTTAATTAATATTGTTTTATAGTTAATTTAATACAATTCACTTTAATGAAATCGAATATGGCTCAGTCGAGATAAGTTTAACATGCACTTAATATTGATATTATAATCAGTTTATTCAGAGTTCAATTTAATAAAGCACTAATAATTTATTTGAATAAAAATTCACTGTTAAGATTTTTCAACATGCAATTTAATATTGATAATATATTTAAATCATGCAGTATTTACTTTAATAAAATTTTAGCAATAATCCACTTGAATTGAATCAAAATTTTCAGACATGCAATTTAATAATTATTATAATTTGAAAGTTCGCAGCGGGCGCGTATTCCCCTCGTAGGACGTATAAGTTATGAAAATAAAATTTACTTACCCCAAGATAGTGATGACAGCGATGTACACGTAGAACATCCTCTCGTTGTAATAGTTCCTTTGTAGTTAATGCTTCCTTCAGAAGTGATATCGTCGTGGCTGTTTCTTGCAGGTTTGGCTTCCTTCGTAGTACTGTTGAAGTTGCTTCTTGTAGATGTTGCTTCCTTCACAAGTGATGTTGTAGTTGTTTCTTGTAGATATATATTTTTCCTTCACAAGCGATACCCCTCACCTAGCACCACTTTTTTTATGTTACGTTTTCACGTAATTGATTTATTATATTGTGGGTATCTTTTTATCACGACTAAGCTTGGTAAATCCAAATAGTTAATTTGCGTGAAGGTAATTAATTTAATAAGACGATATTTAAAATAAACTGTTTGATTTATTATTACGTTAGTCGCGAGAGAGAGAAATGTCTACTGTACTACTGGTGTAAAATCGCTGATACGTCCTCGCTGCGTCGATCGTGGATCCGTGCTTCTCTATGCTCTGGTCAGGTTCTAGTAGTCTACATCTCTCTTGGTGTTCTAGTGCCTCGTAGCCTAGTAGGCCGCGGCGTGGTTCGCCCGGTCGTATTTATACTTGCTGGGTTCGTTGTTTCCCACTTCTTTATTCTTCTAGAAGTTTCTACCTCGTGGCTTCTGTTTTTCCATGCTTCACTTTGTTCGTTCTCTACAGGTCTTAACTTGTCGGCTAGTTCTTCATCATTTCTTTTGATTGCTAGCTGGTTTCAGACGTCTAGTCAGCGCTTTCTTACTGGCTTATTCATTTAGTTTAATATATTTCTTATACTTCTACGCTTTATTATTTTCTAGAATATTCCACCCGTAACAGATCCTAAAGTGAAAAATTATACATATTCGGAAATCCCATTGTACTCTGTATTTGATCAAAAATTGAAAATATGGAATAAAAGGCAAAGATTTAACAAACCAATTACGAGCAGAATATGTTAGGTAAATCCAAAAGATCGTCAAAGATATTTTATAAGATTATTATTATTACACATAAAAAATGCAACTTCATTCCAAGATTTACGTACTGTTGATGGTATAACATATCCCTCGTTTTTCGAGGCTGCTGTAGCCAAACATTTGGTTTATGAAGATGAAGAGTGAGATCGATGCTTAGAAGAAGCATCCCAAATACAGTTTCCTGTTGCTCTTTGCTAATTATTTGCATTTATTTCTATATTTCATAATCCTATTAATGCAAGAACTTTTATTAAAAATATAAGCATTTCTTTTATCATCCAGAATGTGAAAAAAATATATCAACTTATATAGATGATTTATGCACATCTATCGATACAACAGAATTTTCTATAAAATATGACATGTTAAATGATTTACAAATCAAAGTAAATACATTAAAAGATCAACAAAAAATTATTTACGATAGCATTTTTGTATGTTTAAGAAAAAAGAAAAACAATTCTATTTTCATTGATGTTAAAGAAATATTTGCTAGTAAATATTACTTATATCAGGGGATTTTAGACAAACATTACCAGTTGTAAAACATGACAATCGCACTGAAGTTATTGAAAATACTGTCAAGAACAGTTATTTGTCGCCAAAATTCAATTGTATGGCATTAAATAAAAACCTTAGGGTATCCAACAATGGCAATAATTTTAGAGAATGGTTATTGAATATAGGTGAAGGTAAATATTTAAACGTTTATAAAGAAGAAATGGAATTAGTCGGAATACCTAATGATATAATAATACAAGATAATAAATTTAAATAATAAAATTATATTAGCACCTACGAATAATGACGTAATAAATAATAATAACAAAATACTTGACATTATGGAAGGACAAACTATTAAATACTTAAGTATAGATTCTGCAGAATATGATAATGGTGAAAATTTAGATGTTATGTTACTAATAAAATTTTTAAATTCAATTACACCTGACGGACCCCCACTACATATTAAAATTATATTAAAATTAAAATTAAAAGTTAGTGCTATTATCCTTTTAAGAAATTAAAATTTCAACGACGGCCTTCGTAATGGAACACGACTATCAATAAAAATGCTAGTTAAATATTCAATTCACGCTGGAATTTTAAACGGACAAATGCAGGGAAATTAGTTTTGATACCACGAACAATATTATCTCTATCCAAAGGAGAAATACCATTTAATATGTGTCGTAAACAGTTTCCTGTACGATTAGGTTTTGCTATGACAATCAACAAATCCCAAGGACAATCCTATAATCATGTTGGTGTATACTTACTAACACTAGTAGTTAGTCATGATCAATTATACGCTGCTCCATCAAGAGTTGAGAATAGAAAAAATGTACAAGTTTCATTGCTAAATAATGCAACAATAAACCTCATAAATTAAAAAATAAAGACAAAATTTATACTAAAAATATTGTGTATAAAGAAACATTTGTAGAAAATAATATAATATTTAATATTTATTAACGAATTCTCTACGTACAAAATGTAATAATACGATTACAAGAAATTAGTGACCGTTGACTAAATTTAAAGAAATCAGAAAAACGTACTTTAGTTAGGTATGGAATTCCACGAATCCAAGCAGTGCGACGATTCATACTTGCTTGAGTTTTAAGCGATATGATTGGCTGGTTTAAATCAAAAACTAATAACTAGTGTAAGCTAGGCCCTGTAAACGAATATTCTAATGTGTAAGACTTTCGATTAGTTACAGTCCGCGCGGAGCACAAGTATAAATCCGGGGCGAGATTGCGCTTGGGGTTCATTCTGGCTCTAATCGCGCGTGTACGATATTCTCCACTAATATTGTAACCTAGCAACTTGCAAATAAATTATATTTTAATTATTTAACATTTTACATTTGACGTGTATAAACTTTTATTTCTGCTAACCTACAGTCTAGGTGTGGGGTCAGAACCGGATAATTTTGAAGCGCAAAATAAAATAAAGTGAAAATTTTCGAAAATTTTTTTTCTTACGTATAAGCTGTGTGCTCGATTTTGTGTATCGGCGTGAGAGAAAAACCAGTGTAAAGAAAATTAAAGAATTTATTCTAATTTATTAGTGTAAAACGCGTTTCAATTACTCTAAAAAAAAAAAAAAAAAAAAAAAAATCTTTGTGATATTTTTTGTGAATCTTAATGAAAATTTTGTAAAAAGAAAATATCTTTGTGAAACTTTTGCAAAATTATAAAAATTCTTGTGAAACTTCATCGTGAATCTTAGTGAAAATAAAATAAAAAAAAAAAAAACTGAAAATTTTGCAAAACTGATATTTTGCGAAACATTTGAAAAATTTTATTTCTTTGTAAAATCTTTGTGTTTTGATAGAATTGAACAGTGTTATTGTGAAAAATTATTAATTGAAGTGTGTACTTTTCATTTTTAATAATGAAAGATTATCAACCCAACGACTATGTGGTTAGCCAATTGAAACAGTTTTTAGCTGAAAGAAATCTTCCGACCGGTGGATCAAAAACTGAATTGATAAATCGTTTGACAGAATCTGATCCTATTATTTGGGATATATTGAGTGCAGAACGGAATGATAGAGAAGAGGCTGAGCGTTTACAACGTGAGGAAAATGAAAGGCTTGCAGAAAAAGAAAGACGCAAAGAAGCCGAACAGTTAAGAAGAGAAGAAGAGGCTTGAAAATGCAAGACGTGAAGCTGCACAAGCCAATGCTAATAATGGTAGAAATGCAAATGTATTTCAGCAGGCAGAACTGCAACGTGAGCTTGAGATTCTCAGGAGAGAAAGAGATTTAGCTCAACGAGAACTAGACATCATGCGCAGAGAACAGCAGCTTCAAGGTGATAGAGGCGCTAATGTTCCAGCAGCAACACACGCTGACTTACGTAATAATTGGACTACTACAATGAGTATTCGTGTACTTGGTGAGTTATTGAGCGATTTTGATGGATCGGAAAATACTTTTTGGCGATGGCGTCAACAGCTCGATCTTTTGAAAAATTCCTATCAATTAGAAGATAACACAGTAAGAACATTGATAAGTTCAAAGTTAAAAAGACGTGCTTTGAACTGGTTTCATTCTAAGCCAGAACATCTGACATTAAGCTGTAATGACTTATTGGAACGAATGGCAACTTTGTTTGATGATCGACCGAAACAATTGGAATTACGCAAAAAATTTGAAGCACGAACGTGGCAGCGCAAAGAACCATTTGCAGAATATTATCACGATAAACTAATTCTTGCCAATCAAGTTCCAATAGCTGAAGAAGAAATCATCGACTATTTGATTGATGGAATAAATGACGAGCGTTTTCAAGACCAAGCACGTATGATGCGATTTCAACAAAAGAATAATTTGTTAGAAGCTTTTAAAAATATTAGTTTAGACTCTAAAAAACTAAGTGACCGTGAAGATAAAAAATCAAAATTTGTTTCAAATGTTAAAGGAAATAAATCACAAAGTGCAAAAGTGATAAAGTGCTACAACTGCTTAGAAACAGGACATTTGCCAATAAATTGTTCTAAACCGAAACGACCTTATGGTACAAGTAAAATTTTCAACGCGTGATTGTAATGCGCAAAGAGTACCCCCGTTAAGATAGGTAAAATGCCCTCCCTCATATATTTTAAAACTAATATTTTTTCTTGTTTTTATAGTAATTAAGATTAGGTTTTGTTATATTTATAGTTTCCTAACACATACCCTAACCTCAACATAACCTAAAAATCACTTTTTTTATAAAATTTTTTTTTTATCTGGAAGGATGAATGATATTAATCCCGCGAAAAACATATGACTAGGCCTTAGCACTCTCTTCAACTGTGATTTTTTGCGAGTCCTAGAAAGCAGTTTTTCTAACCTAAAAATAACATTTAAATCATAAAATCTCCGTAACTTTGCTCTGGGAGAGGCTACAAGTAATTTTCTGGGCTTAAAATTTGTATTTTTAAAAAACAAATAAAGTTTATGATGACCAAAAATTCGATTCTGGCATGGCACCATGGCGAAAAACTCGAAAAACCATTTTTTCATAGGTTTTCTGTCGGTTATTGGTCTCTAGCAACTCACAAATCATTTTTAGAGAAAAAAACATAGCTTTGTTGGATTCTACGTGAAAAAATACATTGAAAATGTGCATGATTACTTTAGGAATACTTGGATGCTGTTACAAAACAATTAAAAAAATAAAATAATTCTGAAATTATTACATATCTACTTTGCATCGTTGCTGCATTTTATGTTTATATGACTTTGGTCATCTCTTCAGAGTCTCAAAGCTACTATTCAATGTATTCATAGGCAAATGACGTCCACTGTACGCGAAAAACAGAGACAAATACTAGACAGATAACTATAACTCCTATATATACATATATATATATATATATATATATGTGGAATAACTTGCTATCCCTCGCATATACATAAGGAATGGCGAGTTGTTCTTAGGGAACGCAAATTATTTTTCTTATACATAGATAAAAAACCAATGTTTATCTATTTCTGTAACTATTCTTTTTAGTGTTCTTTTTTAGCTTGTAAGAGACCTAACATGTTTTCTGTCCTCCATAAATCACGAACTCGATAGATTTGAACAATTAAATGATTCCAAGTAAGTTCCAAATTCAAAAATTAAAAGATCATTATCTCTTTAGAGTCATAAAGCTACTATTCGATGTATTTACAGCTAAATTACGCCTATTGCACGCCAAAATAAGATTTTTAAACATAACTAAAGTAACGGTCATATCATCTGTCTTTTTGTATTACAGTAGACTCTGGATACAAGAGAATCAACGGGCCTTCAGGAGAGGAATTTTCTTGAAAATTCTCTCATACATAAAGTCCCCAACACGCTTGAGTCAAGAGTGATACCCACACCTACTATTTTGTTGTGTGAGTTGTATCCAACATGCGTGTATATTCTGTCTCTCTCACTTTCATAGTGGTGGGATAACGCAAATACTTAGGCTCACGCCCATATTTAGAAGAAAGAGCTGGAAATCTCTTATATCGCAATCTCTTGTATCGAGAGATCACTGAATCATTAGAGAGACAAAGACGGAATAAGGTTTTAGTAACAATCGTGTTGGGTCTATAAATTCGAGTCTGAAAGTACACTTCTATGTGAGCATTTATATTCTTTGTTAGAACTGCCACAATTATAATTTGTCTCCAGGCCATTATATGCAAAAAATAGAGTAGCAACCGATATAAGAAATACATTGCTTCTACATAAATGAGAATCAAGCGCGTTGTTTCTAGCAACAGCTCACTATTCTTCGTGTATATATATATATATATATATATATATATTGTTACTAAAACCTTATTCCGTCTTTGTCTCTCTAATGATTCAGTGATCTGTCGATACAAGAGATTGCGATATAAGAGATTTCGAGCTCTTTCTCCTAAATATGGGCGTGAGCCTAAGTATTTGCGTTATCCCACCACTATGAAAGTGAGAGAGACAGAATATACACGCATGTTGGATACAACTCACACAACAAAACAGTAGGTGTGGGTATCACTTTTGACTCGAGCGTGTTGGGGACTCTTTGTATGAGAGAATTTTCAAGAAAATTCCTCTCCTGAAGGCCCGTTGATTCTCTTGTATCCAGAGTCTACTGTAATACAAAAAGACAGATGATACGACCGTTACTTCAGTTATGTTTAAAAATCTTATTTTGGCGTGCAATAGGCGTAATTTAGCTGTAAATACATCGAATAGTAGCTTTATGACTCTAAAGAGATAATGATCTTTTAATTTTTGAATTTGGAACTTAATTGGAATCATTTAATTGTTCAAATCTATCGAGTTCGTGATTTATGGAGGACAGAAAACATGTTAGGTCTCTTACAAGCTAAAAAAGAACACTAAAAAGAATAGTTACAGAAATAGATAAACATTGGTTTTTTATCTATGTATAAGAAAAATAATTTGCGTTCCCTGAGAACAACTCGCCATTCCTTATGTATATGCGAGGGATAGCAAGTTATTCCACATATATATATATATATATATATATATATATATATATGTATATATAGGAGTTATAGTTATCTGTCTAGTATTTGTCTCTGTTTTTCGCGTACAGTGGACGTCATTTGCCTATGAATATATTGAATAGTAGCTTTGAGACTCTGAAGAGATGACCAAAGTCATAAAAACATAAAATGCAGCAATGATGCAAAGTAGATATGTAATAATTTCAGAATTATTTTATTTTTTTAATTGTTTTGTAACAGCATCCAAGTATTCCTAAAGTAATCATGCACACTTTCAATGTATTTTTTCACGTAGAATCCCATAAAGCTATGTTTTTTTCTCTAAAAATGATTTGTGAGTTGCTAGAGACCAATAACCGACAGAAAACCTATGAAAAATGGTTTTTCGAGTTTTTCGCCATGACGCCATGCCAGAATCGAATTTTTGGTTATCATAAATTGTATTTGTTTTTTAAAAATACAAATTTTAAGCCCCTCCCTGAGCAAAGTTACGGAGATTTTATGATTTAAATGTTATTTTTAGGTTAGAAAAACTGCTTTCTAGGACTCGCAAAAAATCACAGTAAAAGAGAGTGCTAAGTCCTAGTCATATGATTCTCGCGGGATTAATATCATTTATCCTACCAGATAAAAAAAAAATTTTATAAAAAAAGTGATTTTTAGGTTATGTTGAGGTTAGCGTATGTGTTAGGAAACTATAAATATAACAAAACCTAATCTTAATTACTATAAAAACAAGAAAAAATATTAGTTTTGAAATATATGAGGGAGGGCATTTTACCTATCTTAACAGGGGGTACTCTTTGTAAATATTCGATTGATGCATGTTTAGACTCGGGTTCACCGATTAGCTTTATTGAAGATAGCATTGTTCCGTGCGAGTATAAATCATTTTGTAAAGAGAATAACGATGTTTTTCATGGAATAAACGGCTCGCGATTACAAATTCTCGGCGTGTTTGAACACGAGTTTGAAATCGAAGGAATCGTACATAAAATGATTTTTCGTATTGTACCGGATAATACGATGGTTTTCACAGCGGTATTAGGTAGAGATTTCCTTGAACACCCGTTAATTAAAATTTTTGTCAGTGGTCGTTTAATAAATGAAAAAAATAATAAAAATGAGTCAACACTTTTATTTGAAAACGAAGTTAATGCTATTATGCAAATTGATTGTATTGAAAAGTCGGAAAATATTCAAGAAAATCTCATAATAAACCCCAAAATAAATTTTGAAATTGCGCAAAAGTTAAAAAATTTATTTGTTACAAATTACATTGAAGCGAAAGAAACAAAAACGTGCGACTTTGATTTTAAAATGAACATTTCGCTTACTCATAAGCAACCAATTAGCTTTCGACCTCGCAGGTTATCTTTTCAAGATAAAGAAAGTTTACGCAGCATTTTAGATGATCTTTTAGAAAGAAAAATTATTCGTCCTAGTTCATCACCATATGCTAGTCCTATTGTTATGACGCGTAAAAAATCGGGTGAAATTAGGTTATGTATTGATTACCGTGAAATAAATAAAATTACAGTAGGAGATAATTTTCCATGTCCTTCAATAGATGATAACTTGGATCAGTTAAAAAATAAAAAATATTTTTCGACATTGGATTTAAAAGACGGGTTTCACCACGTAAAAATAGCGGAGGATAGCATAAAATATACTCCTTTCATAACTCCGATAGGTCAGTATGAATATTTACGTTGTCCGTATGGCTTGAAAAACGGAACACGAGTTTTTACACGTTATATTCATTTAGTATTTGAATCGTTAATAAGAGAAAAGAAAATATTAATTTTTGTAGATGATATTCTTATCGCAACGGAAAATATTGACGAACATTTACATATATTAAAAAATGTTTTTGAACTCGCGGCTACAGCCAAACTTGAATTTCGGCTAGATAAATGTAAATTTTTACATACGGAAATTGATTATCTTGGATATCATGTGACAGCGGACGGTATAAGTTCAACAAAAGAAAATATAACATCAGTTCTTAATTATCCAGTGCCGCGTAACGCAAAAGAAGTATTGCGCTTTGTATCCTTAGCGAGTTATTTTCGTAGGTTCATACCTCAATTTTCGCTTATAGCCAAGCCGCTTTACGATTTAGTAAAAAAGAATGCGATTTTTAAATTTGCTGAAAAAGAACAAGAATCATTTGAAAGATTAAAAAATTATTTAGCAAAACGTCCAATTTTAGCAATTTATTCGCCGTTAGCTGAAACTGAATTGCACTGCGATGCAAGCGCGTCAGGTTTCGGAGCGATTTTATTACAGAAGCAAACATACGGGCTTTTTAGACCGATTTCATATTTTAGCCAACGCACGACGCCAGCAGAATCTTGCTATCATAGTTTCGAATTAGAAACTCTTGCTGTTGTATACGCGATACAACGTTACAATGTTTACTTTTCGGGTATAAAATTTAAAGTAATAACGGACTGCGATAGTTTTCGTATGACGCTTAATAAAAAGAATATAAATCCGCGTATATCTAGATGGGCTTTACTTTTACAAAATTATGATTTTGAAGTACAACATCGTCCTGGAAAAAGAATGAGTCACGTAGATGCTCTTAGTCGTTGTCATGGTATACTTGTTGTAGAAGGTAATACTTTTGAGCAAACTCTTTCAATTTGTCAAAATCGCGATGAGGACATTATAAAAATACGTGAAAAATTAGAAAAAGATGAAATGCCATTATTTGAACTTCGCGATGGGCTTGTATATCGTAAGGATAAAATGAAAAAATTATTATTTTACGTTCCTCGCGCTATGGAAATAAATGTGATTCGTTCTTGTCACGACGATCTTGGACACGTAGGGATAGACAAAGTTGTAAATAATATATCAAAAGTATATTGGTTCCCATCGATGCGCGAGAAAATAGAGTATTATATTCAAAATTGTCTAAAATGTATTGAATTTGCGCCACTAACAGGAAAGCAAAATGGATATTTACATAGTATTACGAAAGAAAATGTACCTTTTTTCACGTTTCACGTTGATCATGTAGGTCCTCTAGAAAAAACGGGAAAGGATATAAACATTTGCTTGTAATAGTTGACGCGTTCACTAAATTTGTAAAATTATTTCCATGTAAGTCAACTACGAGTACAGAAACTATTAATCATTTAAAAAATTATTTTCGCAACTATAGTAAGCCTAAACGAATGATAACTGATAGAGGCTCTGCATTTACGTCTGCCGAATTCAAAGAATTTTTAGAAGCGGAAAGTGTTGAACATGTTTTAATGGCAGTTGGAACGCCTAGAGCGAACGGACAAGTAGAGCGTTTTAATCACGATATCATACCAATGATTGCTAAGTTATCGGAAGATACAAAAAATGGGACTGTGTACTTGACAAAGTAGAATTAGCGATTAATAACACAGTCAACTGTTCGACTAAAGAAACTCCAAGTAAACTTCTATTTGGCGTAGATCAAATCGGGGAAATAAAAGATAATATCAGATTAATATTAAATAAAAACTTAGAAAATGAAAGAGATTTGAATATTATAAGAGAAAAGGCGAGTGAGAAACATTATAATTCAAAAAGAAAAAATGCACATGTTTATAACGTAGGTGATCACGTAATGATAAAAAATGTAGACACATCCGTTGGTGTTAATAAAAAACTTTTACCAAAATTTAAAGGTCCTTACGAGATTAAGAAAGTACTAAGAAATGATCGTTACGTCATAGGTGACATTGAAGGATTCCAGGTGACACAAATACCGTATAGTGGAGTTTGTTCTCCTGATCGAATGAAACCTTACATTAAATAAATTTAACATACTAATTATTTTAATTTTGTTTATTTTAACACATATTTGTATTAATCAATGTATCTTTATTTCAAATTTATGTAGCGGTCGGGACGACCTTATGCTAGGTTGGTCGAATTGTAGAAAATAATATAATATTTAATATTTATTAACGAATTCTCTACGTACAAAATGTAATTATTATATTACAAGAAATTAGTGACCGTTGACTAAATTCAAAGAAATCAGAAAAACGTACTTTAGTTAGGTATGGAATTCCGCGAATCTAAGCAGTGCGACGATTCACACTTGCTTGAGTTTTAAGCGATATGATTGGCTGGTTTAAATCGAAAACTAATAACTAGTGTAAGCTAGGCCCTGTAAACGAATATTCTAATGTGTAAGACTTTTGATTGGTTACAGTCCGCGCAGAGCACAAGTATAAATCCGGGGCGAGATTGCGCTTGGGGTTCATTCTGGCTCTAATCGCGCGTGTACGATATTCTCCACCAATATTGTAACCTAGCAATTTGCAAATAAATTATATTTTAATTATTTAACATTATACATTTGACGTGTATAAACTTTTATTTCTGCCAACCTACACATTATAAATAAAATAAAACAAAATATGAACAAAAAAGTAATGGCAATCTTAATGAAACACTATATAAATGCAAAATATCTGTTATAACAAATATCTACAAAACAATGATTTGATGACTATAATTAATGATTGTTGAAAAAGTTAAAACACTTGAGAGAACCAAATCGATGTTTTTATTTAATGGCACTCTGGTCAGGTGTAAGCAATGCGAATAATGAGCGTTGAATGTTTATAATAATATATTTCTTTATTCAAGCAATAAAATATAATCATTTACTACAGTTATATTTATAAAAAATATCTTAAGAACGGATGCAAAATTTCAGAAAAAATGTGCATCGATAAAAAAATTGAACAATATAAACTTTATGTTACAAAATTAAGTTCAATATCAAGAATCGAAACTAATTAAATGTCATGATTGTTTATTCGTAGTTGAATGTTACCCCTATGAAATAAAAATAAATTAAGCATAAGAAAAGGGTTATTAATAGTGTATAACGCCAGATGTTTCTTAGATTAGAGACATCTAACTCCAAAAAATGGATTATTTTTTAATTATTTTATATTAATTTTTTTGAAAAAGTTATTCATTTGATTTAATTGATTGTTAACATTATTAATATTCCTATATAAATTACAAATTTGTTTACTTTCTATATAATTTTTAATAAAAAATCGTTTAATTTTAATTATTTTTAGACGTTATGAAATGTTTCATTTATTAATTGTCTCTACCTCTATTCTAACATTCTTTAATAATAACCATTTTCATAAGTTTTTATCCATTTATAATGCGCTGTAATAATCAGCTGCATATGGAGATGCGCTATAATAATCAGCTGAATATGGAGATGCGCTGTAATAATAGGCTGCATATGGAGATGCGCTGTAATAATCGGCTGCATGTGGGAATGCGCTGTAATAATCAGCTGCATATGGGGATACCTTGTAATAATCGACTGCATATAGAGATAGGCTGTAATAATCAACTGTATATAAAGATATGCTATATATTAAGTCATGCTTTTCAAATTAATGGTGTATAAGAAAATTCAAAAATTCAAAACGCCCAAACATATTGCATTAGAAAAAAAATAAACAAGTAAGCGTCTGAAGCGAAGACTGTATTTCAAAATTTTTAAAAATGCTTTACTGAAGAATCTTCTTATAAAAGTATAGAAGCTTGGATGAAACGCTACATATAGTGTAGCGTTTAAAAAATATAGGACCCAGAAAAATATGGAATTTAAAAAAGTATAGGACCCGAAAAAATATGGAACCAAAAAAAATATAGGACCTAAAAAAATACCAAATTCCAAAAAATATAGGGCCCGAAAAAATATAGGTCCCAAGAAAACATAAGGCTAAAAAAATATTCAACACAAAATAATATTTAGCCTAAAAAATATAAAGCCTAAAATATAATAAAGCCCTAAAAATAATAAGGCCCAAAAAATAATAAGGCCCGAAAACATAAGACCTAAAATATAAGACCCAATCTAAAATGGCTACTCTTATTAGGAAAAATAATGTACTTCTAGAAAACCGGAGAACAGAAGAACCAAAAGGTATACTTCTATATAAAATTTTGATCTTACTAGTAATTATTATATCTTTCTAAAATCGACGTCGATATAAAAAATATAAATTAGAGTTTTTTTTTCATATGATGATATCAGATAGATTCTAGCCCGGTTCCCGCTTAACACATTACATCAGGCTAGCCCATCTGACACACCATACCGAAATCTTTGACTACTGATCGATGGTCAGTCATTTTTGTGACCAACAATCAACCGATACCCAATGAGATCGGATTTTTTTTTAATAATCGCGCGATATTATTAGCACATACACTAATTTTTCTTTTGAAAAAAAAAATCAGAGGTACCTGGTCAGGATTTGAACCCATGCCCACTGCGTTAAAAGCAAGAGCTCTATCCGTTACGCCACCGCGCTCTCTAATATGTATTAGAGTACTCTCAACTTATTTTTGTTTTGTCTACTGTGGTAACCTAATCTAATCTATATACATTTATTTACACTCATACGGAGAACTTCGTAATTCGGTTGATACATACATGCATACTTGCTTTATACATCATTAACGTTTTTACATATAACTACTCAATCTGTAATTAGGCAAATGTCTTTATACATCAGTTTTCAGTCTACAATATATATTTTATTACAAATATTTACATAGGTTGTTTATAATACTTTAAATTAACTCTATTATATATGCCAATTTCTGTACTTGGATCATTAGGATCCACTAAGATACACGCACTTTCGCCAACGATTGGAGAGATTGCGTATGGACCTTTATAGAGATGAAAGAATTTTTCACTAACTTTATCTAAAGCCTTGGATAGATGTTTAACCCTCAACAAAACCAGATCATTTATTTCAACCTTGATTATAGAAGGTTTTTTTAATTTTTACATCTTAATTCGAAATTTTCTAGCATTAGATCATAATCTATTTCACGATTTTTTTTAAAGTTTACTAATTTTTGTATTTCATCTTTAATTGATCTTGCGAAATGAAGCTCATTCAGAGCGAAAGCCGTGCTAAAATGTGTCGTTATATTAAGTGAATTTTGAAAATTTTTCAAGTCATCAGGCCATTGAATATGAGATTAATGATAAAATGTACGGAGCAATCGGTCGATTTCGCGCATTCGTTCTCCAATCAAGTCCTCCATATTGGCGACGTAAGTTGAGATTCAGGCGCTTAAAATGCGGTCCGGCTTTCCACAACCAGGTATATAATCTTCTAACACTCGTTTGACAGAAGCCTTAGTCTTTGCGCGCTTCAGAGCATATAATCGCACAAGTTTCGAAAATGAATTTAAAACCACCAACACATACTCCACTCCTCCTCGACCGGGAGGGAGGAAACCATAAAAGTCAACAGTCACAAGTTCACGACTTTAGCTGTGACAAGCTGATACTCTCCCTCCATCGCGACCGATATATGCTTGACATGTTGACAAAGATCGCAAAAAAGAACTATTTTCTTTATTTTCCTGTAAATATTTTTCCAAAAATAATAATTTATTATATAACAGCTTGTTTTGTATACACCAGGATCTCCAAGCTTCGCATGAATTGTTACAATCAAATCCTTTCTCATATCTTTTGGGATTACTATAATCCAGTTCTGCCAATTTAATGCTTTATAAAATAATACATCATCATGGATTTGGTAGCTGTTCGAAAACTTATTTTGATTTTTATTATTTATCATATTTTTGCTTTCTCCTTGAGAAAGCATTACATCGATAAAAATAGTAGATTTTCTTACAAGGAGATAAAATGAAACTTCCGCACGTACGTGTTATGACGGTCGAGGCTAACGCCTCGACCGTCATAAACACGTACGAGCGGGCATTTCATTTAATCTCCGTGTAAGAAATAATGCTTTTCTCTATCCCTAGGCGAAACCACGTAAATATAATTGTTATATAAATTAACAATTATATTTGCTTTTTTTGTTTTAGCGCGTGTATGTGTTGTTCTTTGCTGCCGCCCAGCATTTGTCACGCGAGTGACAACGAGCCTAAATCACGAGAGAAAGAAAGACACATGAAAAACACGCGCACAAGAATCCTCTTTTATGAACGAGAAAGAGAGAGAGAGAAACACATAAAAACACACGCACAAGCCTCTTTTATTTTTTTATATGAGTTAAAATGAGAAAAAAAGAGTTTGTACATTTTTATAACACGACACTACTTATGATATAAGATTTTAAAGTTTAGAATCATATTTTATTAGAATACAATTCGTTTTAATTTATAAGCGCAACGTATATATCGTCTGTCTTTTTTTTTGTTATGAGAGAGACAAAGACAGAATACAATCATAAACACGAGCCTACGGCTTTTAGCAACAGTTTTGGTTAGGTCGAGTCTATGTTTCTCTTCGAGAGATATTTTAACGTGAGGCACGGAAGGCGCCGACAGGAGGCGCGTTAGTCGTTTTAAGTGTAGCTAAAAGTGCTACTTTTTCTAGTGTAAAGGCTCGGCGGAACCGCGTGGTTTCGCCTAAGGGATAGAGAAAAAAATTTTTTTCTATTTTTTTTATTAATTTGTACATATTTGGACTCAGGGAGTCAAAAAAAGTGATTTCCAGAAAATGTCTGTATGTATGTGTGTGTGTGTGTGTGTGCGCTCGCGCGCGTGCGTGTGTGTGTGTGTGTGTGTATGAATTCAGTACGCCAATTAGATCTCGAAAACCACTCGATGTATTTGCTTCAAATTTTGCATACAATTTATTTTTTTGTCTAACTTGGTGGGAAACTATTAGAAATTGCTATTAAAACTTTCTTTGTAAAAAAAGAAAAATAAGATCAAATAATAAAATTGACAGTATGCCATTAAATTATATACTTTATTTATTGTAAATAATAAATTGTCATTGGCTTCAATCCTATAATCTTTATTGATTCCTTGCGATAAATTATTAACTACATCATAATTTTCACGACACGCTGACGGACCTTTTATCTATCAACGCGTCCACATGTAGTTTACCTTGTGTCGCTGTGGGTAACGTATTATTTGTTTCGGTACGAATTTGATTTGTTAATCTTGTACAAGCATTGGTATTAGGCTCCGTTCGCTGAGTATTATTATAATTAGATGTTCGAACACAATCATTTCGCGCATTTCTAATTTGATTATATTGAATAAAGTCTGCTTGGCCTTGAGCTTGATACGTTTGTTTGTATTGTGGAATACATCTTGAATTGCCTCCATACTAATTATTTACACGGCCTCTTTGTACATGACTATTTCTTACGCGAAACTGTTGAGATTGTTGGCCTTCAACCGAATAATCTTACTTTCGTGCACGATTGCGTTGTTTTTCCATGTTAATAGAGTCTAACTGTACAAGAGTCTGCTTTATACTTTCCATATCATCATAGTTAATTGTAGCCAAAGATTCCTTCACCCAAGTGAAAACTGCTGAGCAATAGTATAATTTTTCTCAAAATCCAAAAGTCTAGACAAAATATAATTAGATTCCTTTAACCCTTACAGTCACAGGAGCCGATATATCGGCTACCTAATTTCCTTTTTTTTTACCTCAATATTTTTGCAATATCATGCTTGATTCTTGGATTTTTTGTATTTTCAGATACACATAGCCTTACTATTTATAATGCTGATGATATTTTATAAATTTATAACTATTAATTATTATTATTATTATAAACAAATACATACGAAAAAAGTGAATTGAATTGCATGACTGAAAGGGTTAATTGACGATGATAATATGTTTGCAAGTATTCCTTACTTTGATTATATTTACGGTTAGACCATCGCGTTTCAACTTTTACTTGAATTGGCGTTCCATAATTCAAACGAATTTCATTCCATAATGAAATTCGTTTGAAAATGCTAATTTAAATAATTCATAATTTAAGAATTATGAATTATTTAATTATTTATGAATTTTTTATTATTTTGTTCTTGTAATCCAAGCCATAAACGTGCTTTATTTTCCAACGCTATTTCAATAATAGAAATTTTTTTATATTTTTATTTTTAAAATATTTCTTAGAATTGTCTAGAAATTCTCACGAATTACTCGTGATTTCATCGGAAAACTTGGGAAGCTCAATATCTATATGCGCAATATTTATATTACCATTTATTTCGCTTACGTCATTGATTGTTGCGTCTCCATGCTGTCGCTGATGAGGAGCCGCTGCCAAAATTTGTTGTTGTTGCTGATTATTACCTATTCATAGACATTCAATTTTAGTTGTTTGAGCAGCAAGTTGCGCCTGCAGTTGTTGAATCACGTTATTATTTGCTGCCACTGTCTCCTTTTGCTGACGCCTTAACCTTTCGAAAATTTGATGTTGGCCTTGGATTGCTGCTTGGTAATTCTGATGCTCTTGTTGGTTTAAATTTGCTTTTACTTCCATATGAACAGCGTTTTCACCATTCGTACCTTGCTCGTTGGTGCGTGCGTTTTCAGCCATTTTTGTAGACTTTCGCCTTTTCTTCGGAATACCAGAGTTTAAATTAGAAATTATTCGCTTACAAAGTCTCCCCGATCTACTAATATAAACCTAATTACAAACATCCATAAACCGTCATATATGAGGTTCGAAAATTTATCCTTTTTAATAAATAAAAGAAAATTTTTACCCAATGTTGGGCGCCAATGTGAAATTTTCAATAATATGAATTTTACTTTCACTTTAAAGGTTTACATGATGATATATAAGATGTGATTACGTTATGAGTCAATGAAGATAAAACACAATAATATTCAATAAATCGTAATATGTATTTAACTAACGTACTATACAAAAGTAACAACTACACTCGCGTTTCGAGGCTACGGAATTTATAAAGTAACAAATTACAATTACCACATATTAGAGCGAGAGCGAAAGGCGTCCGTGCTTACTGGTGGACCCAAGCGAAGAGAGCGAGCTCACTTCTTCGCCGTTGCTCCAAGCTCCCGAATTATCAAGGACCTCTAGCGGTCTTATTATTTAAATACAATTTTTCCGCTCCTCTAAGAATGAAACGCGGGATCCTTAAACCGTTACAACTTAAAATATTACGGATTATTTATTTTATACATATATATCTACGTACATAATTAAGTGCTGATATACTTCCGACGACTTAGCATTATCGCCGTCGAATAGAGAATTAATAATTTGTTTAGTTCAGTACACTTACGACTTTTCTCATTCCTCACACTCATATCTTATAAATGAAATTTTATTAAATAACAACGTTGCTTTTGCAAAAAGTCGTCGTGAGTATGCGATCCCATACAAATAACAGTGCAGAAATTAAATTAAAATTAATAACTTCATTACAGGTGATATGATGACATTATTAATGAAAAAAGATACTTTGTCAGAAGAGTGTACGCAGTTCTATATTTCTGAAACAGCTTTAGCTATTGATTCTATTCATAAACTTGGTTTCATCCACAGGTAAGTCATTAATTATATTTTTTTTTAATATTTTGTCTGGCTGTAGTTTTAATTACCTTAGTGCATATTTTATCTTGACATGTTGGCTAATTGGTTATAAATTATATATTCATGCTTTTGGGATAAAAATCTTCTATTAGTGCAGTTAATTTTTTTTTGAGTGCAGCAACAAATCACAGATTGTTAGTATTGTGATTTTGTATGACTGAAAAGGTGACCAGACAGATCTTATCTATCGGATGAGTATATTGCAAAACTCAGAAATCGTTTTCGAGTTATACTCTATATTATTCTTTGGTCTTACTGCCTACACTGAAAAACTTTTCGTACGAAAACACTATGATGAAAACCAAAAAGTGTTTTGACACGAACGTATTGTATATATGCTCTATTTTACGAATGTTTGTAGTTATCCAGCACAAAGATCGTAGTGCATGAGCTGTAGAAAAGGGTACAAGTAAAACCCTCTGACGCTCGAAATTAAGGGCTATGGATTTCGTAGAATATATGATTGATACTAATATCATATGTGTATACTTTGAATTTCATAGCTTAGCACTATGAGCTTCGTGGTAAAATAACACGAACATTCAAACCTCGAAAAGAGAGTTGAGTGCGATTCTCCCACTCCTTCACACATAAAGCAAATGAGGGGAAAAGATAAAATTCACGCTTTATTAGAAAAACGGCCTCGATTGAAATGGCATTCTTTAATAACATATATATTATTTATATACACTGAAAAATAAGTGGTAGTCCACGAGTCCCTCGAAGTACTTCTGCTCAACGAAACCGTAAGTATGCTAATGCTTTTTTTCATGGGAAACGTCACTCCCCACTCTCGAAGCTAACAGCTTTCTTTGTAGTGCATGTGTATTCCCATTCACGTGGCGATTTTGCTTGGTGTCATGTAAAGTACACCTCTCTCCTCACAGTGGCACCATTGATTTCCCGCAGTGGCGCTCCGTGCGCATGAAACGAAAAGAGTATAGTTTCGCTACCGATGCTAGTACTTTTTTGCCACTTATTTTTCAGTGTAGATGTAAAATTAAAAATACATTTTTATTTTGTTACGCAATTTAAGTGCAAAAAAAATTCAAATCTGCATTTTGAAAACCCGATATTTTAAAGAAATTTTTTAATTAATTTGTTAAAATTATTCTTATTATTGTGTCAGGCAAATTTTCCTAATAAATTAATGTTAAAAAATATTTTTATTGTTAATCTATAGTTTTATTATTTTTTTAGAATAATAAATATAACTTTATTTTTTTGTAAATATTTATTTCGTTTGAATGAAATTTAAATTATATTTACATTAAAACTTCTTGACAATGTCATTGGTTTTAGTTTTTATAAAATAATAATTTAATGTAAAGATATATATATTCTATTAAAGATAATAGTATATACATGTAAGCACATATTTTATAACTAAATTGATAGTGAATATAAATGCAATTTGTTTAGTTTTATAAAATTATTTTGTTAGTATCGCTTATTTGAGTAATTCTCTATATCTTTAAGCTTTTAATGTCACTGTTTCTAAATAATTTTTAAACAGTCTCTTTTCTGTTATTTTGAGGAATACAAAACTTTTTTAGTCTTAAATTTTTCGTTTAGAATCTAAAAAAACCTCATTTTTTTATAACTATATTGAAAGTTATTTTTCAAATTCTTTTAAACGTATAAAATGTTTTATAAAAAATAACGGTTTTGCATGAATTGTGTATAAAAAGAGCAAAATTTATAACTTCTTTAGTAAGTTTTGCTTTCTCATAGAGAAAGTATTGTATCAATAAGAAATTTGTTTTCTACTTTTTCATTATTTTTTACATATTTAAACTCAGCGAGTCGAAAAAAATGGTTTCCAGAAAATGTCTGTATGTATGTTTGTGTATGTATGTATTTATTCAATCAATTGGATCTTGGAAACTGCTCGATGGATTTGCTTCAAATTTTTCATACCATTCATTTTGTTGTCTAACTAGGGGGGAAATTATTGGAAATTGGTTTTCTTAGTGTAATTTGAATTTCAGAGCCATTAAAAAAAAATAATTTGAGGTTTCATTTTTTTTTACTATAGGTAAACTACTTGATGAATTTGCTTTAACATTTACATGGAAATTAATTACGACTAGCAAAAGAAAGAAAACTGTTGAAAACTGATTTTCTTAACGTTGTTTTAATTTTAGAACATTTTAAAAATTTTGAAAAAAATTTTTATTTTTTATTTTATTTTTATTTTACGTAAACTACTCGATAGGTTTACTCCAAAATTTGTATACAAGTTATTCGCTGTTGATTTTGTGTATTTATTTTGCCAATTAGATCTCGAAAACTACTCGATGGATTTTCTTCAAATTTTGCATACAATCTATTTCTTTTCTCACTAGGCAGGAAGCTATTGAAAATTGGTTTTCTTAGTGTAGCTTTCATTTATAGCTTTGAATAAAAATAATTGTTGAAATTGAATAAAATTGTTACGTTTATAATCTTATTGAGGACAAATTACAGGTAACCATATTAACTAAGAAAATTTTATTAAAATTAAAAATACAGTCATTGATTATAAACATCTTTTTTCAAAATCAATTAAGAAAAATAAGAAAAAATATAGTATTTTATTCTGCTGACCTGACTATAAGGTATGGTCTTAAACGCCGGAACTACCTTAACTTATAAGTATTATATTTTTTATGTAAATACAAAGTAAAAATACAATTCGAATATGCAAAAAAAAATTTTTTTGTCCTCAGGCCGCAAAATGAATTTTTGTGTCCTGTATACGGAGCACAAAATAGTGTATTCTCGTCCTAGGCCGTAAAAGAAAAATGTGTATATCGTCGGGTTGGCAGAACAAGGATACACGTCGTTTTTTGTTTAGAAAAGGAGACACCTCCATTTAATTTAACACGGAGGTGTCCCCTTTTGCAAACGGAAAACGACGTGTATCCTAGTTCCGCTAATCCGACAAAATTCAATATATTATTTTAATAAGAGTTCGCAGGAAAACGTTCTCGACGTCGCTGATTCTTGGAATTGAACTGAATGAACTGCTATATCTACTATACCGGTGAAGAGCCTTATATGTATGATTTTAACTTGTATATAGCAGTGCGGCACTGGCTCAGTGGTTAGAGCTCGTGCTTGGAGATCTCGAGGAACGGGGTTCGCGCCTGGTGTCCGCTTATTTTTTAATTTGAAAAGTCTAATGTTTCAGCGTTAACGAATAACGTGGACTCAATATATGTGTATTATGAAAGAAAAGGAGAAAGCGAGAGAAAGACATAGTTACAAGTTTCATGTGTTAAAACTTTTTTTTCTTTTTTAAATAATATTTTTTAATTATAATTTTTATAGTTTAGCTTGGTTTTATATTTTGTTGTATTTTTGTTTAATTTTAATGTTATATTTTAACAATTATTAATTGTTTTTATAATCGAATTTTTTTAATTTTTTTTTTTAAATAATATTTTTTAATTATAATTTTTATAGTTTGGTTTTATTTTATATTTTATTGTATTTTTTTTAATTTTAATGTTATATTTTAACAGTTATTAGTGGTTTTTACAATCGAATTTTTTTTATTGTATTTTTTATTGTATTTTGAGAATTATCAGTTATTTATTGTTTATAATTGAATTTTTTTATTAAATTCTTTTATATTCTAAAAATTATCAATTATTTTTTTATGGGTGGGGGGCTTCGCCCTAACTTAACGGCCTTCAGGATAAAAATAGTATATGCAGTCACTGTCACAAACGTATCATCATTCTTGATCGTGCAGCTGGAGCGGCCTCGCTACGCTTGGCCCCTCAGCATGCACTCGCCAAGAATGATACATTTTGCGGCCTTGACGCATAATATACTATTTTATTGATTCAGTAACATTAATCTTCCATTTCGAAATTGTAGGAGCCGTAACGATAAAAGATATTTTTCTTAACCAAATGTATATTTTCCAATACGTATAACCTATTGGTATCTTATGACCTATAATTAGCCCTAAATATTCACACACTGTTGATGCTTGTGATAATGATTGCTTGAATTTTATTTTGTTAATAACTTTTTCACCTTTTCGAGCTTTGTTTATTGAATTGTCTCTATAATCGAATTTTTTAACGAGTTCATTGAATTCATCAACAGATATCAATTTATCGATAGCAATAATTTCAGTCAATAGTCTAGATAATGTATAGTGAATCACCCCTTCATTGAAGTCATGCATTAAATCTAGTGATCTGTTTTCATTTATATCAAAATCAATGATATTATTAAAATAACATGGCTCTTTAATGCCACAATCAACTCCTGCTAAAAAAAGATCTTGGTTATAATTTTCTTTTGTTCTTAAAAGGTGTGGAATCCCAAGAATCATTTCTTTCCATTGTTCAGGCGAAGCTCGACAAATCCTCCAAAAACGTGTTTCATCAAAAGATTCAACGCACCCGCAAATACCATTGGCAGCTATGTTGTCCCCTGTTATTACTAAAATGCTCAGAAACAGGTTCTTCGGCATTAATAGATAATTTTAAGCCTTGTGTACTTAATACGTTTATTTTATCAACAATTTTTTTAAATATGTCTGAGTTATTACATTTCTTGCGATCTTTTGTGTACAATAATAGAACTACCAAAATATTATATAATTTTACGAAAAGATGTGGAGGTAAGAAAGGTAACGTTACATAAACTCCTCCTATTTGTTGATTTCCAGCATAGCTGCCAAGGACATTGGCAGGTCCGAAATCGTCATAATACAGAAACAAGGGTGGCACGATTCAACCTTCATCATATTTAGATTTCAGCAGCCATAAATTACCTTGAATAATATTTGACAAATAATCCTTATCATTTTGCAATTCTTCCGTATATTTTAAAACCTCTGGAAACAGACCAGGTATTTTTTAAATACGTTTCAAGGAATGCTTTATCGGTATATAAGTCGCTTTAACATATTTTTCGTCTCGTGTTTCATCTTCGTATTCACCAATGTCGATAGGGGTTGGTTCTTCATAAATACTATGCGTTCTTTAATATTTTAAACGTAATTGTTCTGTATTAAATTTTCTAAATATATCTTTTTGTTGATCTAATACCATAATAAGTTTTTCTTCTAGTGAAAACGCATTGTTTATTTTGAATTCATCAATGATTTTTTTTGCAAAAAAGGAATTATTGCATTGGTAATTAGACTGCGTATTTTCCACAATTTCTTGCACGCTGGTTCTTGGTATATGCGCATCATTATATAATGATAATGTATACTTCATTAACCCTTTCAGAACGGAATTTTTATTTCATCATAAAAAGTTCTGATAACCATTTAGCGATGATAATTGTTCATTTATTAAGCAATTTTTGCGATAAAAATTTTTTTTTTCACTTTTTTCTTTTTAAGTTTTCTCAGTTTATATCAAAGATATAACTTAGGCCCTCAGTTTGAGATCGGAAATAGCCCACTTTAATTTAATACACATATTTTTTTTACAAAATTTTAAGCCACTTTTGCACAATTTCAAAAAAATCAAAAAATGTCAATTTACATTGTAATATAATGTACATTGGTTCTGAAAGGGTTAATTCTCGTTCCATTTTCGTTTGATCCATCGTAAATATTTTATTTTCATTTCGATAATCACTTATTAATAAATTTTTGTACTTAGAAAAATTACAATTTAGTAAAAACGGTTAATATCACGTATTATTATAAGTTTTTTGAATCAGCTAATATATGTATTGCGTAGTATTTTTATATAAATGAAAAATAATAAATGAAGTCATAAATATACAGTATTATTTATGATTATGGTATGGTACTTTAAAATTAAATATTAACTTACTAATAATAGTTTAAAACTAATAATTTAATATTTATTAGCCTAACATGTTCAATAAAATTACATTTAATACAATATTACACTTTAGAAAAGTATGCATTAATAAAATTAAAAAATTTTCAAAGTATTTTTTGATATGCTTTCTACATAAACTTATAGTATTCTTATTGATAAATGTAAACTTAACTTGATACAATATTTGTTAATTCAATTTCTCGCATAAACTTCAAAAAAGTGTCTAGACATTTATATAATTTAACTTTTTTATCTTTCCAAAGATAATTCCTAAGAAATTCACAAATGTGCTTGTTAAGAGAACTATGGCTACAACCTTGACAGTTTGTATTTGTAAGTAAACTATTAAAGCATTAACAATGCTTTCACTTTTATAAACACAGATATAAAAGTTAATATAAACTTGTTTCGGATTGTCGAAAGAACCGCATATAACTATAAATGGCTGGACGTCTGATTTTACACTCTTCTTGTGAATGTTCTTTATACTTTCCTTAACGCAACAGAACCTTTCGTCAGTTTCTAAATCATCAAATTCCTACAAAGTAAATTGTAAGATAAAACATACCATTTAATAAATAGTTAACAGGATGTCGAAGCTACCGCAGTAAAATTTTCGCTTTTTTGTCTTATTCATATCTTTACAAATTTATGATATAAATATTCATAATAACGTGTACCCGCTAGAAAATGCTGTTATTAACAGAATCATTTTAATTCAAACAAACATTAAATTGACTTTAGTAAGGCATTCGACACGATCTCCCCTTCCAAATTGCTTGCGAGGCTTAGATTGATGGGATTTTCTAGGGCTGCACTCGAGTGGATCAACTCCTATTTATCAGGTAGGAAACAAATGGTTTCTACACATTTAAAAGAGGATTCGGATTGGCTAACAACCAATCTAGGAGTTCCACAGGGTTCAGTGCTGGGGCCTCTGTTGTTCTGCCTTTACATTAATAACATACGTGACACGCTCGACCCCTGTTGTGTCAAGCACATATTATATGCTGATGACCTCCAAATCTATACTCAGGTCGCTTATGAACATCTGAATGAAGGTATTCGTATTATGCAGAGGACGGCCAGGGCGGTGTTGGGATGGGCTGTCGATGCTTCTCTCACATTAAATGCAAGCAAAACTATGGCTATCGTTTTTGGCAGTAGTCGTTTTATTAATGACTTTTATGCTGGTGAGCCAAGAACGATTGAGCTTGAGGGAGGTGTCGGCATATCTTTCTCTGATACCGTTACGAGCCTTGGTGTTGTGCTTGACGCTAAGTTGTCTTGGGAGCCGCATATTAATATGGTGACTAAAAAATTTAATAGGATAATGTATAGTTTACGGTTCTTTCGTCGGTACACCACTGAGGCCCTGCGTAAACAACTCGCAGCCGCCTTGCTATTTCCGCACCTTGACTACTGCTCAGTAGTTTTGCTTGATGCTTCGCAGGGGTTGAGAAGACAATTACAAAGACTACAAAATTCATGTGTGAGATATGTATTAGGTGTAGGATTGTGCAATCATATCTCTCCTCATAGAGCTGCGCTTGGTTGGCTGCGTACTGATTCAAGGAGACAGTATTTTATAGCTGTACTTATGTACAAAATCGTGCGCATGAATACTCCCGAGTATCTAGTGAGTCTCTTCACTAGATATGTACCTAGGGTAGCCACTAGGGGAGAGATCAACGACTTCGCGGTGCCCTTCATGCGTACTGAGACTGGAAGAAATTCCTTTCAAGTTCAAGGTGCGCATTTTTGGAACTCCCTGCCTGCTTATATAAAAAATCTTCCATCACTCGGCAGGTTTAAGTCGGCTTTGAGGACGTACTTACTCGACCTCGAGTGAAATTAATTTTAAGTATTTTAATTTTTGTGTTAATTTATTTTGTTTTGTCCTATATATAGATTTAAGGTGTAAATATATTTATTAGCGTGAATGATGGATGAATGTATGCGGAAGGTATGAGTGGTTCTGTTTTTATTAGAAGTCATGACATCTTCGGTATTGTTTTTAAATGTAATTATTATTTTATTTTTCAATTATTTACTATTATTTTGTTATTGTATTGTTCAATTTTATTTTTATAGTATTGTCTAATTTTATTTTTATTGATGTCATGACAGTGATTCCTCTTTTAAATTATGTATTTTGATTCAATGACTGATAGATATTTAATTCTGTTTTTTATTGTAATTTATGTTTTCTGCGTGTATTTAGAATAGTCTGTGATATCACTTTTACATGATGACTTACTGATACAGTATCATATATTAATTTTAATAATTGACTGTGATATCTTATCTTATTATGTGCAATACTTTTTATAGAATTATTACTTACTATTCCATGTATTACACGCCTTTTTGTACTGTTCTTACAAAATAAATAAATATCTATATCTATAATATCTATACAAGATAGATGAATTAATACTTCTGAAAGATCAAAAAATATTTTTTTCCATCCGTACATACATTTCAGCAGAATGGTTAAAAAAAAATATTTTCTGTGACCCTCTGTTATTATAAAAAAAGATGTATACTTTTTCATAGATAAAAAGCAATAATAATAAAAAGTGTTATATTTGAATCTTATGAAAATATAAGCTATTCCTATCACATGGGAATATTGTATTATATGTTTATTTCGCTAAAAAATTGCTTTGTTGATCATAGAATACATTTTTGTTTACGTGTAAACATCATTTAACTTATGAAAGCTAAGTTACTTTTTCTACGATAATTCCCCCGGCTCTAAACATTCAACTGTCACAGATGATATAAGCGCATATTCAAATACGTAATAGACGTTTAAGAAAGTAGTAATGTACAACTAAAAAAGTTTGTATAGCAGTGAATGTTGGAGACCATTTACTCGGTAAAAATTTCATTCAAATTATCAGGTAATCTTCCCTGGCATATAATTCCCCTGCCTTTTTGGAGAAGCTCTCACAAAATTCTAATTAAATAATAAAGTCAACAATTTTATTCATGAATTTCATACCATAAAGTGTTAAATTATTTGTACACTTGAAATTTAATACATATTATACTGCTTATAACTTTTATGTATTCAAAATTGAATATATATATATATATATATATATATATATATATATATATATATACATATTTGTGGAGAATTTCCGAGTAAGCACATTCTCAAATCTTTTTGTAAACAATCACTGTAGTCATATTTACATACTACACTATATAACTACGTTTGTACTACAAATAAATAAAGCGAAATCAAAGGTTACATCGTAGTATTCAGAAAATAAAAATATCAGTTTGTCATTAGCCTTGATGAAGAGTTTGTCGTTGATATCAAAGTAAGTATATAATTATTTGAATTTAAATGAAAGTCTCTGAAAAATCTAAATTGGAAAATCTATAAATTGATAATATATTATTTTAGATTGTATTGTTAATAAAATGGTTTCTACACGTGGACGTAGCGAACTTCCTACTAATCCTTTATCATCAAGTACACTTAACTCATAGACATAGAAAGGGTAGACTGCGTCTGCTATACAAAGTTTTTCAGCTCATTGCGAGAAGCTAACGTCAGTGCTATCTCTCTCTAAATGGGTAGAGCCATGCACGCCATTTAGAGAGAGATAGCACTGATGTTAGCTTCTCGCAATGAGCTGAAAAACTTTGTATAGCAGACGCAGTCTATTCTTTCTATGTCTATGACTTAACTCCACTCTCAAACACAAAAATAATGTTATTATATATTTTGAAAAAGCAAACTTTCTCAAGTATGGATATATTTGTTCTTTAACTTTCTTCTAATAATGTTTAAAAATACATATTTTTGCTGTAACTCGTCGTTTTTTATTTTTAAAAATTCATCCATTTATGATAATAGCTGATTCTAAAGTATTTCAGATGGTTTAGAATCTTTGTTCGACATAAATATTATTAGAAAATAATATATCAAGTGATGGTAATAAAAAAAGTAATTCACCTGGAATAAAAGTAATTTCTCTGTATCAGTATATTTTTTATCCATCAGTTATTCTGGGAATAACCTATGGACAGCTTGGCTACTTTGGGATATTGTTCTATTAGATATAACCATTAAAAACCTGAGTTAAATTTTTAAAATGAACACCTTTATTCTCTCTTATTTCAAAATTTGAATTTGACCCGTTCGAATAGAATCACCCATATATTTTATTTTATAGTTTGAACATTATACATTATATATTATTTTTTAAATCTGTTGAGTCTATTAACTTGATAACTTTCTTAATTTGATTGTTATTGTTCAATATTTCTTTTACATTATTTTTTATTTTTAATATTTTTCTAAGATCACTGTATTTGGAGCACTGTATTAAGATATGTTTAACACTATTTTTTATATTACATTTCTCACATTGCTTAGATGTATTCTTATTAATAACTGATTGATGTGTTAGTCTGGTGTGGCCTATAAGTAGTCTGGTGATGAGTACTTGCTTTTTCCTATTTAGTTTGGTGGTTGGGTTTTTTCATAAATATCGTTTTTTATTTTATTGATAAAGCTATTTCCTTTTTTCCACTGGTTGTTCCATTTTTTAAGTGTATTAAGTTTGATTTTTTTTGTAGATCTTCCTTCGTGATTTTTTTGTTTATGTTTGCGTGTATTAGTTGGCTTGCGTTTTTTGCTGCTATTGTTGTTTCTTGTTTTATTGATGAATTGGTTTTGTAGTGGGTGATTTTAATTTTGCCTTCTGTGTTTATTAGTTCTCTATGGATATTGTATTTTATGGTATTGTTGCTTTCTTGATTTCTTAATCTATGGATATTTTCTATATCGGTGTAAATTATTATTTCGTTTTTATTACTGTTTTTTGCGCATTCTATAGCCATGAATAAATTGATTGTTCGAAGGTTGTTGTTATTAATCCATTTGGAGTATTTATGCAATATTTGTTCCCCATTAGGTAATACTATTGCACTTCCGGCTGCGTTGTTATTTTTATAAGCTGCTGTATATATTTTGTAGTCACTTGTGCTATTGCTCAGAGTTTCATTGGTGCTTGATTCTGATTGGTCCAGTATAAATGAGTTGAAGTCTTGTTATTTTGATCCGGGGCACAGACAAGCTTGTTCTATTGGATATGTTTGGAATTCCTCTATTTTATATTTTTTTGCGTTGGTGCTGAATCTGTAGTAGAATAGTTTTTTTATATTTTTTTTAAGATTATAATCTATTGTGTTGTTTTGTTTTGTTAAAATTCCATATACTTGATTTTTGGGTGTCGTTAATATTTTTGTGCCATAGTTGAGTGTGTTTTGGATTCTTCTGTATTCTAGTGGTATCATGTTGCATTCACTTAATATACTATTGATTGGGCTGGTTATGTATGCTCCTGTAGCGATTCTCATACTTGTATTCAAGACTGTGTCCAGTTTTTTAAGTATGTGTTTTTTGGCTGAGCCGAATACAATGTTACCATAGTCAATTTTGCTTTGGATTATGGCTTTATATGTGTTTTTAATGATGTTTCCGTTAGCTCCCCAGTTTTTGGCCGATAGTATTTTGAGTATATTTATTTTTTGTATGCACTGTGCTTTTAGATTTACTATGTGGCTGTTCCATGTTAATTTGTTGTCGAATATCAGTCCTAATATTTTTATTTCTTTGACTATTTCAATTGGATTTTTTTTATATATAGTTTGGGTTCTTCTGATTTGTGTTTGTTGCTGAATAGGTTAGCTTTAGTTTTATTTTTTGAGAATTTAAATTCAGTTTGGTCAGCAAAGTCATTTTTTTTGTAGGGTGTTTTGCATAATTATTTCACTTGTTTTAATATTTTTTCCTTTAATAAAGAGGGTTATGTCATCTGCGAATATGGTAAAATTGACCAGTTTTTGTATGCAGTCTCGTATATCATTTATTGCTATTAGGAATAAGATAACATTTATTACGGACCCTTGTGGTACACCATTGTCAATGAGTACTGACTTAGATAGTTCGTTTCCTACTCTGACTCGAATAGACCTATGTTTTAGGAAATTTTTTATAAAGTGGAATATTCGGCCGTTTATTTTGTATTTTTTTAATATTTTTAAAATTCTATCTTTCCATACTAGGTCATATGCCTTTTCTAGATCCAGGCAAACTGCTAATAGGTGTTGATTACTTGCTAGTGCTTCACATATTTCAGTATCAAGGGTAACTAAACACTCTGTAGTGGAGTATTTTTCTCTGAAGCCACTTTGTTCCTTACATATGATGTTGTTTGCTTCTAAGTACCATTTGAGTCTTTTGCTTATTATTTTTTCGAGACACTTGCATAAGCAGTGCGTTAAGGCTATAGGTCTGTAACTATCTTTGTCATATTTGTTTTTTCCTGGTTTGGGTATAGGGACTACTATGGCCTTTCTCGACTCTTTAGGGAAAAGTTGGTTGTTCTATATGATGTTGTAAATTTCTAGAAGGCATTTTATGGCGTTTGTAGATAGGTTCTTTAAGAAGATGTTTAGTATTTAGTCCGGTCCTGGACTAGTGTTTTTACTTTTTAAGAGTGTTTGTTGTAGTTCTTCTATTGTGATGACGTTATCTAATGGGCTTTCCGATTTATCTTCGTTTTGTGTTATGTGGACAAAGTTTTTTTCTTCGCTTATTTTGAAGTTTAAAAATGTCTGATCATAGTTGTTGTTGCTGGAGTTTCCTGAAAATTCATTGGCTAAGGTGTTTGCTATGTCTTCGGGTTTGTTTAGGATCGTGTCGTTCTCTATTAAAGCTGGTATCTGTAGTTGTTTATGTTTTCCGTTAATGGCTTGAATCTTGTTCCATATATCTTTGGTTTGCGTTTGGTGGTTGATTGAGTTTAAATATTCTAACCCGGCATTGCGTTTGCTATTTTTTTGTGGTTCTTTTGGCTATTGCTTTGAATTTTTTATGTTCTATTTTGTTTTCATGAGTAGGTTTTTTTTGTATTTGTTGTATGCTTTTTTAGAATCTTTTATTGCAGTTTTACATGAATCATTCCAACCACGGTGCATATTTAGTTTGTTTAGTGCCTGTTGTTTTAGGTACGCATTTATGGGCGGTTTCTATAAGTATGTTTGTGAATGTAGTTACAATGTGATTTATATCTATACTATTGTCTTTTTTATGCTTCTGTATGTAGTTGAGGAGATATTCTATCTTTTGAGAGATTGTATTTTGATATTTTGTCCAATTAGCTTTTTGATATTTCCATCTAAGTGTATGCATGTTTTGTGGTGGATTGGTACATGTGATTGTTATGCAGATCGGAAAGTGATCGCTGCCATTAAGTTCATTGCTAACCTCCCACTCTATTTGATGTGCTATGCAGCTTGAACACAAACTTAAGTCAATTGCACTAGTTTTATTGCTGTGTACGTTGTAGTGAGTTGGGGAAGAATCATTGAGTAATATTAGGTCATTGTTGTTGATGAACTCTTCAGTTGTTTGGCCTCGGTTGTCTAGTTTATATGATCCCCATGTTTGGCTGTGGCTATTGAAATCACCTATTAATATGTATGGTGTAAGTAATTGTTCTGTTAGATGGTTTAGTGAGGTTATGTTGAGTTCATATTTGTTGCTTAAATAGATGTTGCATATATATAGTGTTTTTCCGTCTACTATTGTTTTGATTGTTATTGCTTCGAGGTCAGTTGCGATTTGAATTTCTTGACTATATAATGTGTTTTTGATTAGTATTTCTACTCCACCACTGGCTGCTGTACAATCTGTTCTGTTTTTGTTGTAGCAGTTGAAATTTTTTAATTTAATTTTTTGTTTTTCTTTTAGGTTTGTTTCTTGTATAGATAGTATGTTGCAGTTATGTTGTTCTATTAGTTTTTCCATGTATTCATAATTGTTTTTTAATCCATTTATGTTCCATTGAATAATTTTTTCCATTTTATTATTTTATTTTGTTAAGTTAATTTACTGTTCTGTGTCTGATGTTCTTGGTGTGCTTAGAGGAGTTTTTGTTGCTCCTGTTAAGGATTTTAGAAGTAAGGTGCATCTTCTTTTTATGCCACTATCCTTCACATTTGGGTATACGTCCGTTTTTACAAATTGGATGAATTCTTCTGTTTGTTGTGTGTCCACGTACTATTTCAATAGGATTCTTAGCACCACTTAGATTTTCGAGTAGGTTTTTGAATTGGATGTAATTCAGCATAGTGTTAAATTTATTTAAGTTTGTTCTTAAACTAATTAATTTTTTGTATAATTCATCCATTGAAGTTGTATTTAGTTTTCGGGTGTTTGTTTTATTTTTTCCAGTAAGCATAGTGCCTAGACTAATCGATTCTTGAGTTTTAGTTATACTTTCCTCTGTTGTTATAATTTTTTCTTTTTTTGTTTGTTGTTTTATTGTTTGGTCCTGTGTTAATTTAGGAAAATCAAGTGTTAATTTAATAACTCAAGTTTGTAGCAACTTTAATAACCCAAGTTTATGCTCTTATAATTTTTAAACAGTTTATTACGTTTAAATTATTTTGTGGCTCTTAAAAGGTCCGATTTAAAGTTTTTTATATTTGATATTTGGGGGTGGTATTTATAATTTATATTTTTCATAATGCTTTTTCCATGACATCTTCTCTTTTTTAGAAGAATCAATAAGAGGAGTATACTCGTTAGGTTTAGCGGTGATGTTCGGACTTTGTCCCATGATGAAATAATACAAGTCATGACACGCTTCTACTTTTATAGTGATGAGAGCTCTCATCTATGTCATCATTTACTTACACTCCATAGGTACTCCCAATGGCAAACGACTCTCAGTAAAATATTTTTTCATGAGTCTGACGTTGTGTAGAGCACAACAAGCTTTATACATTCCATTGCGATGGGGGCAAACAGTCACTAGCTTTATCTTATCCAGTGGTGGATAATCCATCTCTGTAACATCGGTAACGTTGAACTTGAAACGTTCTAACCATCTTTTCTTTATACTTCTCATCACTAAAATTTTGCTAGCATCTTGTAGAGTTTCTTTAAAAATTCGTGTATGATCAAACAGTAAGCTGATGTTCCAGCAAGAATATTATTTCTTGATTCAAATTCCAAGCGAACATCCACAGGAGCGCTTTTCAGAGACTCGTTTTGTTTCGAGCAACCGATTACAATCAACGGCACATAGTCAATGAAATCTTGTTTTTTTAAGAGCGGTTCAGCATCTTTCTCATAGTACGCAGGTTGAAAATTAGCATACATATCGTATAACATAGCAAATTGATTACGTTCAATATTTAAATTTAGATTTCCATATGGATAGTATTGCGAATTGAGGAGAAGCTTTACATTACTTATGTTGCAGTGATCAAAGCGACTTACCTTGGCTGTTTTTAGATTTTTCCGATTCGTTTGAAAAGCTAGAATAACAAAACGTGGCTTTTCCAATTGGTTAGAAGTTTTAACAGTCCAAACGTGTTTTGATGTGGTTGAAAGTAGCGGATACTCGTACAAGTCCTAACTGCGGAAACTCATTGCAATCGGCTTATCTTTTTCAATATGATTAAGTAAGCGAAGCTCGTAGGCATTCGATAATATTACATAGGGCATAAGCCATTCTATTCTTTGCAAATTGATCTGAAAATCTTCGGATCTATTTTCATGATGCGTCTGAACTACTGCATTCAAATCATTCCTAGATCTTATCATAATAAATTCATGTTTTACATTAGCTACAATTTTACCATAATCTTCAGCGAAACCGAAAATCATATTCAGAGGAATAGATAAGTCAAAGTAACCTGGCTCGTCGTTTACTTTTAGATTCTCCTCTACATCAACACAACCAGCGTTCTCAAGAATTGACTCTTGACTATAACAACAGGAAAGCCATCCTTTCATAAGTGTAGTTAAACCAACATTTTTACATTTGTCAATCTCCACAGCATTGATTTCATATCGGATTTCTTCAAACATGTGACAGATGGCGTTATTGATTAGGACCATATTAGCTACCGCGGTTCCGTCAGCTTTCACGATTCTACCACAAATATGGAGTGAACTACGGAATGGTAGAAAACATAAGTCTTGATGTTGAATAGATATACGAATCTCATCACTATTATTGAATGAAGATGCGGAATAAGGTTGATGAGCATGTACCTCATAATGTTCAACAGATTCATCAAACTTTACTCCCGACTGTATGCTCAGAATTCCTTCCATATTTTTGAAAACAACAGAAGAATATACAAGTTACTTTCCACCACGGCTTCTTAGTCCAAGACTTCTTAGGAACTGAATGTTTTGCCGTGTTAGCGCTTTCTTTGTCGTTCGACGACTGATGACTGGTCGATATGTTGACTTACTTATAAAGCCTCTACCAACTTTAGTGTTGTAAACGATACCCATTACGTTTGTTTAAGATGTAATCTTATTGTAATAATTTCTCCTCGAAAATTAATCAAGTGTCCGTCTTGATTGACTATCCATACTTGAATGTGATCTATGCTCTTAACGCTGATCGGAAGATAAATGACTGGAGATGGAACTTCAATGATCTTATATCCCGGTGGGACTGCAGGAAAGAACTCATGTATGGTATGCACTCGAGGATTGTTTATATAGGTGCCAGAAGTTATGTTGCACTCAACTTGGAGTGCGTTAACTTTCAAAATAGCTACTGGTAAATCAGAATCGTGAGCGATTTTTTCTGTAAGAACACGTTGAGTAAAATCCAACAATGAACCTATGGAATCTTGCGGTCGAAAATCAATAGGATGACTGCAGGTTATAACACAACGTAGTGTGCTGTTATTGGGTTTTATATCGATTAAAATATCTTTTGATGCTAGTGCTTCACGAAGATAATTTTTTATATCTTTAATTTCGTGACTTCCAGTCGGTAATAAAATTTCTTCCTCACCAACGTAGAACTTATTATTTCCACTATCGATGTTAGGTATTGAGTTGAAGGTCAAAAGACTAATTAATCCAAGAACATAGTTCTTATTGGGTGAAAGTTCGATCGGAGGAAAATACTGAGCTTCGAGCACTGATGATGTACTAGAGAAACTTAGCGTCAATGAATCTTCCATGATTGTTCAATGGATAATGAGAGATAGCTAATTTGACTTTCCTTTTATAAGTTTTTTAGCTCAAAAACTTCAAACATAAATGACCACAATTAAATGTATCATAGTCTTGATACCTCTCATAGTTATATTTGACCTCATCTACTCCCAAGTATAGCATTAAATCCAATGGTGGTTGAAGGTCTCCGAAAGAATCGAAATACACAACGTTTTTGCCTCGTTTTTGATTAGCTACCCAATGTGTACCTGGAATATCTACATAATCGAGATTAACGATCGCTGTTTCGTGATAATGAGGTCCACTCTTTGGTAAAGCATTTCGCATGAAAACTCCTCGAAAATTTGGAATTTTTAGTATTTTGGTATACTTTATGAGATCATAATCTGTCAAAGCTCTTTGCGGTAATCTCACTTTGAGGATCTTTTTTTTTAAACTAGATTTCATACGAAGACCAAGTCCTGTCTTGTAAGGTTTTAAATAAATACCTTTACCCAAAGCTATTTCTTCCATCTTTTGATTATGTCTTTGTTTTTCTTCTAATTGTTTTTGAGCAGCTTTTGAATCATTAACTGCTTTAGTTATACCAGCCGCACCACCTGCTAAACTACCAATTGCACCTAGACCTGCAAAAACAGGTATGAGGAATGGTAAGAATCCTCCTACTTTAGTTGGAATTGATAATCTGCGAGGTACTCTGACTTTATGTTTACCACCTGCTTTTCTCACAGCACTTCGAGCAGCCTCTAAAGCAGAAAAGATAGTTTTACGAGCACACTTACTAGGTTTCATAGATTTGGAAGCGGCTCTAATTATTTTATTAAGAGTAACAGAGGGAGTCTTCTTCTTTTTTGCTCCCATTCCAAGTTTAGATTTTACTTTCATAGTGTTTGCAATAGTGAATGCAGCTGCTTTTTCACCAATACTAGCGTCTTTCGATGAAAATCTTTCCCAAGCTTTTTCTCCTAAAACCTTATCAGCGCTATTTCTAACCTCGATATTTTCACGATTCTGTGAATAAGCTATATCGTGCTCCTTGCATACTTTGTCGAGTGGATTGATTCCTGGATTACCTTTAGCTAAACGTTTGGCTAATGTCGTCCCTTGTCCACAATATTGATATCCTGGTAGATGAAGTTCCAGTGGAAGATTATTAATGATTTTATCAAGCAAACTACGCCCGTGTTGTCGTCGATATATGATCATATCACTTTGAAGTTAAAAGGATAACTAGCCCATCGGGTATATAAGCAGCGTATTTATAGTTAAACGAACAGTCGCAGTTTGTGTCTGTCGAGATGAATTTCAAAGAGCAGTCTGTAAAACTTCCGATAGCTAATTTTGATGCTATTTCAGAGCAAGAAAATAAATCAAAGAAACATGGAAATTTACTTCCAGATAGTATAAGAGGTGTATGTTGCAGACCATCTAATTGTGGTAAAACTAATAGCCTACTCGCACTCATAACACATCCTAATGGTCTAAGATTTGAGAATGTCTACGTCTATTTGAAATTTCTTAATCAAGCAAAATATAAGTTTTTGAAAGAGCTCTTAGCGCCACTGGAAGGTATGCAATAATTTCCATTTAGCGAACACGAATCAGTAATATCTCCGGATAACGCTCTTCCAAATTCTATAATGATTTTCGACGATGTAGCTTGTGAAAAACAAGAACACATCAGGGCATACTTCTGTATGGGTAGACACAAGAACGTTGATTGTTTCTACCTCTGCCAGTCTTATGCTCGAATCCCAAAACATCTCATAAGAGATAATGTTAATCTCTTAGTTATCTTTCGTCAAGATGATGTTAATCTGAGACATTTATACGACGATCATGTTAACTCTGACATGACTTTTTTACGTTTCAAAGAATTGTATTCTAAATGTTGGATAGATGATAAATATGGATTTCTAATGATTGACAAAGATAGTCCACTAAATGCTGGTAGATATCGAAAGGGTTTGATTGTTTTGCTATAAATATAACTCATACTTAGCAGAGATTCATCAATCTATCTTTGAAACTCAAAGAGGTAACATGGCAGACCTTAAACAAAAGAAAGCCTTACTCCAGCAACTTACTCAAGCGCGAAATGCTGTAAAACGCAAGTATGACATGTCAAAATATGGAAAAGAGATTACGGAAAGAGTTGTTCAACAAACTCTTAAACTTATCATTGACCCACTTAAAGAGATTGCTTTTGAGAGCAAGAGAAAAAGAAGAAAACTCATTCCTGAAGAAGAAATTATTCTACCTGAGGTTAAAAAATCTGAATCCGATGAAGAATTGGAGAACACTATACAAAATGATACCTCGCATTCTCTCAAGACTTCGTTTCAATCTGCTAGCAAAGATTTTACAGAAGATTTAGAATATAGAGAATTGGATAAAGTTTATGGTGTACGTAGGGAGGGTGATAAACTTTTTCTCGGCAATACACCAATATATATTGAAAAAACTTATGTGCAATTAGGGACTGAAAAGTTCCCAAAAACTCGAGGATTGTACGAATTGCTTGTTGAGAAGCATCCATCTCAAAAATTAGTAACTCAAAAAGATTTAGATAACTATCAAAAAATCCTGGAACTGACAAATGCTTATAGAAAACGTTTCAGAAACGATGAAGAAATTCGTTCGCATACTAGTAAAAAGTTCGCCAGCATTATTGCTCCTCTATTCGGTAAAAAAAGAGGTTCGCTACCTAGATATAAAATTGCAAGAAAAAATATCAAGTTTGATTATGTCTACTGGGATGATCCAAACGAGCTAGTTGATCGACTTCGTTTATTGGTTGCTGAAAAAGCAGCTGGTAATCCTAGTCATACTAACGAGATTCATTCCATCATCGAAGAGTTACGTGATGCTGGCTACATATATTAAGCTTCAAGTTAAAACTCGTTACATTATCAAAATGAGCGTCCATATATTTGGACGTAATCTTAAACGAAGCGAGGGTAATCGAGGACCTTACGGAATTGGCTATAAATTAACAAAAGATGGACATTTCGATGTAGAAAATAAGAGGTTATGCAACTCCTCAGCAATCGAATGACGCCGTTAATTTTAATACATTGCAAGGTTTGATTACATCTAAAGTCCAGAGTATATACATAGTCACTGCTAGATTAAGAGATGATCTTAGCACATCAGAATTAGAACTGCAAAAGTTAAAGGATGAGTATGATGAGAAGATAAAAAAAATTAATGTAAACATTAAAAATCTATACGAGTTTATTAAAAATTGGATGCAAGATGCTAAAATTAAATCAAATAGTATAAAAGCCAATTTTCTGTAACTTAGCAATCATTAACTCCGTGACCATGGAACACCAAAGAGTTGTAGAAGAGCTTCATAAACCTGCCAGACGTCGCTATCCCCGTCGAACATTTGATGTGCGAGGTTTAGATGAAACTTGGCAAGCTGATCTTGTAGAGATCCAACCTCATTCTCAAGATAACAAAGGCTACAAATACATGCTTACAGTTATAGATATTTTTCCAAATACGCATGGGCCGTTTCTGTGAAACAAAAAACCGGAGCAGAAGTCTCTGCTGCGATGAAATCTATATTACGTCAAGGACGAGTTCCAAAAAATTTACAAACAGATAAAGACAAAGAGTTTTATAATACTAATTTTAAAAATCTTATGCAACAATACAAGATTAACTTATACTCAACATATAGTAATCTCAAAGCATCCATTTGCGAACGCTTCAATCGTACTCTCAAACACAAAATGTGGATGAAGTTCAGCTTACGTGGTAGTTATAAATGGATCGATATTTTACCTGATCTGATAAAATCTTACAACAATACAAAACATCGAACGATTGGTGCTAAACCAAAAGATATTACAGTTGCAAATGCATCTCTGATTTGCACACGATTTGCTCAAAAAGTTGTGAGAAAAAAAGCAAAATTCAAAGTTGGTGATAAAGTACGAGTAAGCAAGTTGAAACAAGTATTCGAAAAAGGATACACACCTAATTAGTCTGCTGAAATATTCACGATTGAACAAGTTAAAGCAATGCAGCCGACAACGTACCGTCTCAAAGACTATCAAGATCAATCAATCGCTGGTGGCTTCTACGAAGAAGAACTTCAAAAAGTCAAGTATCCAGACGTTTATCTTGTAGAAAAAGTTCTAAAGAGACGTGGGAATCAAGTATACGTAAAGTGACTCGGCTTTGATAGTACTCATAATAGTTGGATCAACAAAACATCGGTCCAATAAGTCCGTTGTTTTGAATGCTCTACAGAGATCTGTAGGTGAGAAATTGGTGAGGATCCATTATCAGAACATAAGAAATGGAATAGTCGCTGCCGTTTTCTTCGAAATATAATTCCTATAGATAATTCTTTACAAAATAAATGTAAAGTTTGCTTCGATAAAGGAATAGAGATAGCATTTTTACCGTGCGGACATTATTGCTGTTGTTACCAATGCGCAAGTGAAGTTGAAAAATGCGTTATCTGTAGAAGAAATATTAACTTTATAGCACGGGTATTTATATCTTAAGCGCTTTAAACAAAAACATTTTTTGGTTTAGGAAGTGATGGGAGCCCCAACCTTCGCTCCTATCTGTGAGGTACAACCAAGAATCGCCACTTGCGAACCCCTTACTCCGAAAAGTAAGAAGTACACCCGTGACTCGTATACCTCTCTGTTAACTTCCAAGCGCTTAAGCCAAGGAGAACTCGAGACCTTTTCTTTTATCATCATCTAAATACTTCACAAACAACTTAAAATTTTTAATGGCCTCTTGCAACTCGAAGTAAAACTGCTTATTCTCTTGTAAGGCTCTGCATGCGCGAGATGGAATAAAAATGCGCCATTCGTGATCTAAAGTTGCCATCAATCTAAACTTATCCTTATATTTAACTGGTCTAAACTCACTCACATAATAAGTCTGATCTTTCTTCAAGGGAAATATATTCCCAATGGCACGATGGACGCGTCCACGAGCTGCCTCATTGAATTTATCAAGATTCATATTTCTCTGATCAAGACTTCTTCTCAACAGAGACTATTAAAGAAATGGCTCAGGAGTTCTCTTAAATAGCATTTGCGTAGATCTCCCCCTCCACAGAGAAAACTTTTTGTTTAGGAAGTGATGGGAGCCCCAACCTTCGCTCCTATCTGTGAGGTACAACCAAGAATTGCCACTTGTGAACCCCTTACTCTGAGTAAACTCGAAGTAGGAGGTGCACCTGTGACTCGTATACCTCTCCGTTAACTTTCATACGCCTAAGCAAAGGAGAACTCGAGATCACTCTTGGTCTCGCCCAAATACTTTACAAACAACTTGTAGTGTTGAATGGCATCCAATAACTTATAATAGAAGTTCTCATCCTTCTCTAAGGCCAAGGAAACTCGAATTGGCAGAAAAATGCGGAATTTACCATCTAAATCCGCAACAAAACGGTCATCATACCGTGTTTTAACTGATTTTAGTTCAGTCACCATGTAATCTTCATTTTTCTCCAACTCAGCTACCTTCTTAGTGGGTAAAAAGCCTCCACGAGCAATCTCATTCAATTAAGCAAGATCCATCTAAAATGAAATAAATTTTCTAAGTTCTTTAGAGTATGATATTTATAAAATATAAAAATTTTAACTTACCTTAATTTTTTCTTGATGAAATTTCAAAAAATCTTTTTTAAAATATTCAAAATTTTTACTAAGTTCTCTGCCTCTTGCTTGGTGGCTCTTCAGATGAAGGAATGACTTCTTCAGGTTCGTTGTCTTCTATAAGTAGTGGTTCCCCTTCTACTTGAGCAGCGATCCCCTCTTCTGCTATCCCCTCTACAGGTATTTGGTAATGCCCCCATGGCAAGGCGTCTGTGCTGCCCTCCAGCAGATAACGCTTGTCGTCATTGGAACTGAGCGCCACCTTTTTCTCCTTCTCAGTCCGAACGACATGTTGTCTTGATCGAATATTGCACTGTTGATAAGCTATAGTTTCTTGTTCAAACAGGCAACGTCGATAGTCGTCAAACTATATGACGTTCTTTACTACCATGGCTTTTATCCCTTTGGCCTTCTTGATAGGGTTTTTATTCTGGATCTTGACGCAATAAATTTTGCTTCTTAAGCCGATGAACTTTGTCATTATTTTTCCGTTGCACTCGTCTTTCATTACGCCAATGACTTTTTTGTTGACACGAGGCAAACCAAACTGATTATCCTCGGCTTACCAGATGTATGAAACTTTTCGATGTCTTGTTTCATCATTTCATACACGTTTTGATCTCTTACTTTGTATATGAGACTATCGGTATCAGTGTGAAGAAGTTTACACTTATTACTGAGTCGTTCCATCATGTAAGAATAATGAAAATCGTACACACATGTCTTTGATAGATCGAGAACGCTGAGACCTGCGTACAACGGCTTCCTGATGTTGATTTGTGTAGAGAAAGCTGGATCGCTACAAGATTCTCATCAAAGATGCTTCGACTATGGAAATTGGGTTTAGCTATCAAAACCTCAGCTCCGTAGCGTCCTTCCCACTTGTTCACAAGCTTAGCATCTACACGCTTGCGCTCATTTTCCATAGTCTTTCCGTAGACCGCATTAATGAGAAGCTTGAAGAAGAGTTTTTCAAACTCGTTTTTGGCTTGTTTTCTCTTCTCAGTATTCAAGTCTACATATGACTTGAGCCATGGTTTTTGCTCGAAACATAAGACTCTATGGATTTTCGTAAGCACTAATTCATTACTAAGTGCTTGCTTTAGAGCACGGAAATGAATAACGTATCGCTCTTTTCCATAGAGGGTAGTCATTAATTTTGCCTGTTTCGAATCTGGAGCAGTTCGATGTTCTGGGCAGAGCGGTAAGTCTTTGTGTGCATCATGTAGAGACTCAGGGTACTCAAGATCCACCTTTAGAATGTAGCCAATAGGACCGTCATCATCAACAGCCATTACATTCAATTTTTCAGGCTCTTCCTCCCATTTAAAACCTTGATAAGGTAGTGGACTGAGTCATGGCCCATCCATAGAGGTTATTGACTTCAAAGTATATCAAGTACTTCGACTCTTCATCTAGAATCCACTCCTCTCCCATGTACTCGTTGTTCGCTTTAGCATAGCGATTACAACATTGACTCACACCACCCCTGATTCCTCTCTCTACAAACATGAGCATGTCAATGTCTGTGAGGAGTTCAAGCTGTACTCCTGTATGCTTAAGCATAGCATCCCATGTGAGACCAGGTGTGGTATAATAATATGCAGGATCTAGATCGTAGGCTTCAATACAAGTCGAGCGAAAATTCTCGGATACATTAGCCAAGAGGAGAACGTCGGTCTTGAGATAAAGATCTGAGTACTCACCAAGCGTCTCGATGTTAAACGTATTCCAGACATTCTGTGCATACTCGTACTCACTATCACTGATTTCACAATCCATTAGCTGATTGTATAAGGCCTCTTTAAAGGGGAGGTATGTATCCTTTGAGGTAATCATAAGGAAATACTCCTTTTTGCTTCAACAATTCCATTTGCTCATTCGTGTATCTATCGGCTTGGAATTCCTTGAGAACAATATCCATTTTACCCAAGTAAGATGCTAACTTCTCAAGGGAAGATGCCATAAAGCGAAAAGAATCTATAAATCTAAAATTGACATCACTTTCCTCAACGTGTTTAATAAAAGAGATGTAGCGTTCTTTGTTTTCTGGGATAAGACTAACACGACCCTTGAAGTTTGGTGCTGTAGCAATCTCCTTCACTATAAAGTGAGAATCATATCCCGTTAGGTTGTGAAATACAACTGGAATAAATCGTGAATCCTTGTAATTCATATTACACGATTGATGAGCTGCTCCACGATATCTAAAAGAGAAAAAAATAATAGAAAAAGATAATTTTAGCAATAAAATTTTTTCCCAATAAAACATATCTTCCAGTGAGATGACAATGGTCTCGAACCTTAACATCTTTGTCTGTGAATTATTTTCTACAGATGTGACAAAATTTCGCTCTTTCAAACTGAAATTGCTCCTGTTTTGTGAGATCTAATGGTTTAGGATTACCATACGTTCGCTCTAACTTACATCTCAGGAGATCTAATTCCGCTACAAACCATTGAGCAGGAGTAACATCATTCTCTTCTACACTGAGAAAAAAACATAGTTAGCTTTATTGCGTTCTCTAGTAACGATAACCATGTTACTCTAGTATTCAATATATAGTCAAATTAACCGTTTATATTAGTAGCATTTACTAGATTGAACGTAGTAGGAATTTCTACAGTCTTTATTAGTATTTTATTTACTTTTTTCAAGATATACTAACTGAAGTTTTAAGACTTTAAAGTCTCGTTTTAAGTCTTCTAGGCTTTTATTACGATTAAATATTCTTATTTCATCTACTTTCGTTTGTAGATAATTACAATATGCAAATTAATAGTATAATTTATTATATAGATTTTGAGGTTAAGATCTATTCATTATGTGCTACTGAATGCCGACCAGAGAATCTAGTTGTATTTACTATGTTACCGTAGTAAACGAGAGAAACAGTACATTGGTTAAGCTCATCGGTCTTAACGTAGTAAAGCCAACTATGTTTTTTTCTCAGTGTAGCTGTCCGTAACTCCTATATTCTGAGTAAGCATCGTTAAAACTACACTTGACGTAGTAACCAATGCTGTAAGCCTGATGTTCTTGGAATGCGCGCGCATCTTGCACTGGTTTTAGCAGACATTCAAAATCGGCATACACAATAAATGGCACTCTTTCACTATGTTTATGATTTTCAAATTTCAAAATGTTATCTTTCACTGAAGGAAGTTTAATCTTGCACTTTTTAACTAAAACACAATCAACTTCGTGCTCTTTTAATTGATCCTCTGTTCTAAAAAAGTGAAGACAACGATCACAAATATACATTCTTGCTCTGTGATTCGTTAGTTGGGAGCGCACGAATCGGGATAAATTTTCTATCCAAACGTAGTGAAATCTGGGCGCTACATCGGGATAAATTTTTTATCCAAACGTAGTGAAATCTAGGCACTACGTCGAAATCATCGTGAAGAGTCTTGTTTTCGTCTTCTTCTTCCTCATCGAAATATTTATCTTGCAGAAACAGAAGATTGACATGCTTCTCTTTTTTATTTGCTGTTACATGTCAAGGTGAGACGTCAAATCTTTCACCTGTGAGTATACATTGATTTTTTAATCTTGTAATAATAATTTAAATTTTAAAAAAATTTTACTTATCATTCTTTTTCAAGATAAAAAGATTGACAGGAACATCGTTTTGCCGCTCAAATTTAGGAATTTGTTTTGGCGTTACAGGAAATTCTATTCCAGTGAAATCAAGTTCTTGCTCATATTGCCTATATTTCGATACGCGTTGAGCATTATGTCCTACAGGATGTAACCTAGAAAGAACTGCCCATTTAAAGCATTGGTTATCCGTATTTTGCACATTGACACAAGCTTTCTTTTTTTTCATCACTTCAGGTAAGTCAATGTAAGAACTTCGTCTCATAGGATTAAGTTTATTTATGTTTACACTTAAACTTAAAATCTGACGAAGTGTCCAGCCAGAGTCGCGCTCTTGAAACTCTTCCATTGCCGCTTGAATTGATTCCACTGCATTGGATTCGAACCACTTTTTCAAATCACTGCTTTCAAAAATAGAGGTATTCTTTGTATTAAAGTATTTAATCTCAATTATTTCCGAATCACTCTTCTGTAAAATATATTCTGCTGCAAGTTTAAGGTTGACAGAGATAGCGTTGTGTAGAGCTAGAGCATCTTTCACTTTTTCATCAAAAATAGGAAGAGCATCTTTCATGAATGTTTCTAGTCCTAAATGTCCTAGATTGGTAATCACACACGACAACATTCGTGAAGTGAAGGCTGATTGAAAATCTTTCTATTCTACACTTGGCTCTTGAATATCAGCCTGAAGCTGACCACCTTTCTTAACAAACTCTAATAGTCTTTCGCGAATGGTTATAAGATGTCTCAGTGACGTTTCATTTTTTTGTCCTTCTGATCGTGTCAACGATGATTCACTTAACACAACTTGTAAGTCTTTAATCACTTTATCTACCAACTCTAACCACCTTTCAATGTCCTCACTATCAGCTGTACCACTTGCCGCGTAATGCAAAGATTTCCACAAATTCTTCACTGTATTTATGTAGCACTCTGACATGATGAACTCAGTTTTATAATTAACTAAAATTCACTTTATATATCCACTTTATTGTTCACTATAAAATCTTCAAAGTCCACTTTAAATATTTCCAAGTCCACTTTTACTTTTAATTTTTTCAAGTCCACTTTTAATTTTCACTTGTAAATTTTAATGTTACTTGATGATGCTTGATGAATAATAATCCATCCGCGAGTCTGCAGCTGCTTATATGCACTCTTAGTTGAGCGTGGGAGGTGGCGGAGTGGGAGTAGCGAGGTGGGGGAAATTAGAGTTACGTAGTGGGGGGTAAAGTGTCGTGATTGGTTCATCGGAGATATTAGTTCTAGTATAAAAGCGTGAAAGATATTATAAAAGTATCATTCATTACCGAGATGGAGATCATACTGGACGTCCAAGGCTTCAAAAGGTCTTTGAATAAATTTGTATTCAAAGAAGTTGCTATTATTACTCTCGAAGATGATTCGATACCAATGGTTTTGAATTTCCAATCACCATATCTTTGGAAATATATTCTAAGCGAATACAAAAGTGTTAACAAATGGTTGCAAAAATATTGGCATGGTATACCGTAGAATTCTGGAGACATTCCTTACGAAAGACTTACAGATACTTTAAAAAAATTTTGTAAAGATGCGACAAGAATTTGAGTAAAAGGAGAAGAGAAGAGAAAACGGGTAGCCGAAATATTACGTGACAAGTAAGTGAATTATTTAAAACTAAAAAAAAATTTTTTACTAATAAATTGTTTTTTCAGATTAATCTGTAACTAGCAAAAAATACCTCGCTCCTGACGTCGCTCGGTTGAATTTTTATATATGATATTATTACGTATAAATTAGCCCATTTTAAAATAAAAAAGAATTGCCGCAACTTATGAATTTTAATATTGTAATTTTGTACTAAATTGAATTTTTATATTTTTATAAAAAAGAATAATTAAAGTTACAATACGCATAAAAATTATATCATAATGAATTAAGAATTTGTTCTACTAAATTGCATTAGAATCAATAAAAAAATATAATAGGAATTCATTCTTTTTAATCACGTCTTTCAATAACGAACCATGAAATAATCGAAAACAGTATTTGACGTTTACTAAGACTAACAACTACACGGAGAAAGGAAAGTATTGTTAAAATAGGTTCTAAATCAAGTATATCTAATTTATGAACTAAGGTACTTGAAAAAATAGTGGCGATATAATTTTAATTAGTACTATAGCTTGAATTTTAAGGATCAATGTTGGTACTATTATATTATGAAGTAAGAGCATAAATTTGCAATGCTTACTTTCTTTTTTTTGGTACTAAGACTGATATTTCACCTACTCGATTCAAGGGCAATATTTCGCAGAAAATGTAATTATTTATCTCTTTTCGGGTGGCTTTTCCTGTTACTAGAATTAAAAATTATTAAATATAGAATTATTTACATAATATATAACACTTCAAAATTGCTAATAATTAATATTTTGATTCGTGATATTTAAGGAATAAAACGATACATATTTATCTTCCATATTCCGTTTTGAAATAGTTACTTTTGAGTTTTAAATTAATTATTAATAATTCAAAATTGATATATATTATATGATTTACATTATATTTATCAACTGTTGAAAATTGTTACACAATTTAATGAGTTTTACGTTAATAGGAATTAATTATATTGAAATTTTTCGCTCCTAACGTCGCTCGGTTGAATTTTCTTTTATTATATTATTATGTATAAATGACTAATTTTAAGTAAGTAAGACTTAATTAATTTAAGTTAATTTTAAGTAAATGAGACTTAATTAATTTAAGTTAATTTTAAGTACTAAATAAAATTAAAAATAATTTGATGAAACATAATATAAAAATATATGTACACATGTGCTTAAAGTAAAAAAGCGTATAATTTATTCCATCAAGTGACTATTTCTCACTCTACTTACATAAGAAAAACAAAGATAGTACGATATTTGATATAAATAAACTGAGAACTGGGAACTGAGTAACAACTATAATTTCCAGACCTTAATATATGACCATGAATTTGATTTATGAAATCAATTTTTACGTGAAACATGCTTAAAAAAATTTTCTTTTCATTTCTAATAAAAATATCTTCACAAATGTATTTTTAGGCACGACTGCTATACGGAAGTGCCTTATATTTTCGACATCGCGAAAAATGTAATCCTTTAAAATATGTTATTTTATGATGAAAAACTTATTTCTATAGCAAAATAAGACTATTACGAGGCTTCTTTAAAATGTATGTATGAATGTGTGTGTGAGAAATCAAGTTTATGAATTTTCTCGACGAATTTTTATCCGATCTGAATAATTCAAACAGGGAATTATCTTAAATAATAACATAAGTAAACGTTCCTATTTTGAAAAAAATCGTTGAAAGCGTTTTTAAATAGGCACCTTTTAAATGGTCAAAAAAAATGGATTTTTGGTAATAACTTAAAAAATACGATTTTTTGAAAAAAAGTTATTACATAAAAGTTATAGAATATAAAAATATAAATGATTTTTATATAATACATTTTTTTTTTTAAGTTAATATTTTTCAAATTGTTCATGAAAAATGTTAAAATTAAAGGCTTTTTAATGATAATTTCATAAATATTATTTTAAAAAATATATATATTATACTAAAAAGATGAATCTTATTTCTTTCTATAAATTTTATTTAATATACTTTTTTCCAAAATTTGTTTTTTTCAAGTTATCACCAAAAAATCATTTTTTCAACCTCTAAAGGGATAACTGTTTTACAACCACTCGAACGATTATTTTTTTTCTGCCAATATTTATTTGTATTATTGTTTTGAATCATCATCCGTCGGAATGATTCAGATCAAATACAAACTTTATACAAAACTATACTTTTAAGCTACTGAACTATAAAATAATTTTTTTTACTCTTCATTTTTGATAGATTATCCTATTCAAAACTTTAAAAAGTATACATGAAAATATGTCTTTTTCACATAGCATAAATTTTTTCGAAATCAATCAACTTAATTCACAAGAAAAAATTAAATAATTATAAATTTGTTTTTTTAAATAAATACAATAAATTAAAACCTCCTGTTGAAAGTTGCGGTAAAAAATACAATGAAAAAAGAAATAAGATTAACATTTAATGCTTTTGCGTTTGTAAATGTTTTGTTTTAATATTATTTGAATTTTAAATAGCGAGTGCAAAGCGCGAGCGTTTACGGTCGTGCCTTATATGCAAGAAGCGAAGCTTTTTGCATGCCTTGCATCACTTCGCGATGCAAGGCCCGAGGTCATTTAATTAAATAAAAAAGACCGAAGTGCGAGCCACAGCGGCCCTTTGGGCCGCTGTGGCAAGCTAGTATATATATGAAATACGAAATTTAAATTAAAAAAACCATAAGATTAAAATACACATTTTTGGTTAATTTCAAATTTAAATATTTCAGAATAATAAAATAACTATTTGCAATTACTTAACAATCCTTTTGACATCTAATATAAAATATTAATGAGATACAAATATTAAAAAGTGTATGTATCACAAGTAAGGTTTGCATATAAATATTATAATTTTTAGAAAATTCTTGATATTAATAAAATATTAATTTAAAAAATTAAATATTTTTTCATTGATGACAGGTAACTTTTCAAATATAGTTAAAGTAATACTGTAAATGTCAATCAAATAACATTTCCATCAAAATAAATTTCAACACTATAATTATTAAAATAAACATTTTTATTTAACTACAATCTATTGTAATAATTATTTTTTTAATATATATATTAAAAAAATAATAATTTTATTTCATGAACAGTTATATAAATATTATATATTTATAATTGTATAACTAAATTTATTAAATAAAAATTTTATTTAGTTATTATTCAGAGAATAAAGTATTTAAATTAGTTTTCATGAAAATATATTATTTAAAAAGTTAGTTGTTAACAATTTTTTATAAATAACATACATTTAACCTTAATTACATTTTCATTTGTACACGTGTTTGTATTTAAATGAATAGTCATTCATATAAAAATTGTTAACAATTAAATATATTAAAATTTATTTCATTGAACCAATAATATTTTTAATAAGAGAAACATTAATTTTCAAAATACATCAAATTACCTCATTTGAAAAATTATCATTACATGATATAAAAATTTTTTTTTCAATATCGTTCGAACATAAATTTTATGAAATACAATTTTAAAAAATTATTTATTTGATATTAAATTTTTTTTAATAGTCAATTATAAAGATAGGAAAATATATGAAATACTAATAAATTTAAAAGGAATGTATTAACTTGTAGTATGTACCATGATGATTATTTATTTAAATTTTTAAATTATTCCAGTCATAAGTTTTTAAGATATTTGAATTTCTGATTCCGAACGGAAAAATTTTAGTAAGTAATATTGGAACCCAAACTCCTCGATAACTAATAAATAGATTTATTTAAAAATTTAACTTAATAATCTTCGTGATACATCCTATATATTAATGCATCTCTTTATTTAAAATTTTGAAATACAATGGAAATATAGTCAATATTTATAAGCGCAAGTGTACTGTCCATTTGATACCTCCTCAAATAATTTATACTTATAAAATTTACATAATATTTTATAAAAACTATTAAAATGATAATCATATATTTAATATTATTTCAAACTATGAATAAAAAGTTTAAAAAATTATCATTAAGTGATAACTTATAAATAGTTATATTATTTTATTAAATACATTTCCAACTTGAATAATTATCTTCATGTTAAAACTAAATTTAATTAGCATTCACTTTCACGAGTTATTTAAAAAATTTACCAATATTCAAAGTTATTAAAAAGTTAATTATTAAAAGTATTCCCATATCAAAATTTCAAAATTCTATTAATTTAATTTTTTATTCTTAACATTAGAGAATTAGTTTTGATGTTGAAATTTTTTTGTGATACGCAACATGTATATATATTATCTTATAGTAAAATATTTCATGACCTTGTATAAAAATTATATATTGAAAGTAGAATAATAATGTGAATAAACAAATGATTATAAGAAAATATTGAAAACTATAAATAACAATAAAAAAGCGTTAGGCTGGAGATAAATAATAATTGTTTATTATCATTTATACATTTTTTAAATGTAGATACTGCAAATATCCGTAAATAACTGTAAATCAATTATAGAATACAATTATTAGAAATAACTCTAAATAATTTTCATTTTAGTCCTTTTTACAACAAATTTTTTTTAATAATTTATTATATATATGCGACATTTCACACCAACTGGAACAGAAGAAAAATAAAATTCCCTGAAACTCTAAGAATATATTCTTTTTGTTACCCAAAATATGTAAAAAAATTTCAAGGATTTAGATTTAAAGGATCAAGAGCTATAGCTCCTTGAAATTTGGAAAATTATCAAAATTTTTGGAAAAGTCCCAACTTAATCATTTTTTTCCTGAAAATCCTGATGTTTTAGAGAGAAATTCACAAGAATACTTCTTGTTGTAAATGAAGAGCAGAGTTCGCATGATTAATCATACATTAAAATATACATTTATATTCAATATGAAAAATAAATCATACATGAATATATATATTTCAAACTTTCATAACTCCTTATTAGTGGCTCTTTCTTACACAGTCAAAAATTTATTTTTAAGTTAATAAAAAATAGAAGAAAATAAGCCCTCAAAAAGCAATTTCTGAAGTGACAAACAATGAGTAATTTTAATTACCATGTAATACATGTAAGAACCAATAAAAAACTTCAGAATTTAGGTCTGTAAAATTTTATGCTAACTTTCCTTTTCATTTGCAACAAGATGTATTCTTATAAATTTCTCTTTAAAACATCAGGATTTTCAGAAAAAACCATAAAGTTGGTACTTTTCCAAAAATTTTTAAAAATTTCCAAATTTCAAGGATCTATGACTCTTGATCCTTCCAATCTAAATTCTTGGAAATTTTTTTACACATTTTGGGCAACCAACAGAATATATTCTCAGAGTTTCAGCTATTTTTATTTTTTGCTCTTCCAGTTGGTGTAAAATGTCCCATATATACATAAATGTATAATTGCCGAAAATAACCATTTTTTATCGTTATATTATTTTTACAAATTTTATTATTATTTAATAATTATTTATTATATATTAATTCGGTACCGATTGATGAAGAATTAATACAGTTATTATTTTTCGGAAATTTAGAAAAGGTTCACTGGATTTGTGTGTATTATAATCATAAGGTGATTCATATATATGTCAGTTTAAATCTTAAATATCTATGAGATGAGCATAAGATTTATATAAACATATTATTTCCAAACAAATCAGAATTGAGCATAGCATTCGAAACAGTACAATCACAAACAAATAATTATAATTGTGGCGTTTTTGCAATTGTTTTTGCTGTTGCAATACTTTATAATTTAGGTCCATGTTGTTTAAGATATGATTTTTCTCAAATGCGATTACTTCATCAAGAATTTTTAAAATGCAACAAATAAGAATGTTTCCAGTCTTACAAAATTATAATAATGCAAATAATAATAACGATAATTCAACGGACATGATAAGGAGGAGTTTTTGTCATGAGCAACGTCTAAATCAAATACCATTGAATTTAGATTTCGCCGAGCTTGAACTATTAGAAAAAACTCACAAACGCATTTGTTGGCAGAACAAAAAAAGATCATGGAAATGTATCGTAAACAAAAGAATTCGAATCATGAAACAATTTTGATGGAAATTGACAATGACATTTTAGATACAAATTTTTTAAAACCAGATAATGATATAATGGGAATCGATGTTATCCACTTAAATTATAATGATAGTAAAATTAGGACAGTTGATTAAATTAAATGAAGGAAAAAAAGAATCAAAAGAAATAGATAAAAAAGAAGCTTTATTTGTAATAGGACTTAAGAGCATGACAAAGCTGCCTGCCTTCTAATAATATTTCCAATCCTAGCTTATAAATAAACGATGCGTTTAATCGAGTTTTTTTGCTACAAAGTAAAAATTTGTAAGATTTAACTGTAGTGAGGACAACTCAAGAAATCCACCAAAATATTAGACATATAAAGTTATAATAAAAACTTTCAATGCATCGTATTTTATGGTTAGGTTTATCGAGGTGGATATCTAATTTCCAATCCAAGCTCATAAAAAAATAACAAGTCCAAATGATTTTTTATTTTAGTAAAAATTATTTTATTAATATAGCTTTAGTGCGAATAAGTCATTATATTTGTTTAATTTATAAATTAAAAAAAATATTGATGAAATAAAAAAGCAAAAGTCAATTGCTGCAGCTCCGACATCCCGTTAATAGGAAAATGGTAACAGAACAATCACATAAATATAAAAAAATTTCAGAAAAAGACATTATTATGGAAATGCAAGAAAAAAAAAGTAATGATCAATTAGGACTAAGACGAGTTCAAGAAACTTTACGTAAGAAAAAAGCTTATATGAAAATGAAACAAGGACAACCAAATAAATATAAACAGAAATTAGAAAATACTAGGATAACAAAATAACAATTCAAGGAAACAATGTGTACTGATAAATTTGAACAAATACGTGCGAATGAGACTTTACGCAAGAAAGGAGCTTATATAAAAATTAAAAAAAAAACAACCGAAAAAATATGAAGAAAAATTAGAAGATACTAAGATAACAAAATCGAAATTCAAGGAAACAATGAGTACTGATAAATTGGAACAAATACGTGCGAATAAGGCTTTACGTAAGAAAAAAGCTCATACGAAAATCAAAAAAAAATTCTAAATAAATATGAAGTGAAATTAGAAAATACTAAGATAACAAAATTGAAATTTAAAGAAAAAATGAGTATTGATTAATTGGTACAAATACGTGTGAATGAAGCTCCACGTAAAAAAGAAGATTATATAAAAATTAAAAAAAACAACCCAATAAATATAAAGAAAAATTAAAAATACTAAAATAACAAAAATGAAATCAAAGATAAAAAAGGATATTGATAAAATGAAACAAATACGTACAAATGAAGCTACACGTAAGAAAAAAGCTTACATAAAAATGAGAGAAGAACAACCAAATAAATATAAAAAAAATTGAAAATATTAAGGTATAAAAAATAAAATCATTTGAAAATAGAGATACTAATAAATTAAGAAATTGCATGAAAAAGAAAAATTACGCAGAAAAGAGACTTATAGAAGAGTTATTAGTGAACAATATAATGAATATGAGACAATGGTACAAATTAAAAATCAAAAATTGGAAAATGCCGATATTATTAAGAAAATACAAGTAAAAAATAATTGTTGTTAATTAAAATAATTACGCACAAGGTGTAAACAAATAGAAATTGATGATAATAAACATGTTAATAATGATACTACAATAAATAAACCAATAGATGAAAAAAAGCGAAAACATAAATATGATTCCTATTAATTAAAGACATTATTCATTGAGTGTAAATTATTAAAAATTAAAGACAACAATTATAATGAAAATTATAATAACAATAATTATAATAACAATCATAATATTGTATTGAACAAAGTTACTGATAAAACAATAAAGGGCAAAGTAGAAAAAAAATTAAAGAAATCAAATAAAAAATATTAACTGACAAAATTAATTGGAAACTGATTGGTTGCACAGCAAATATATATTTTGATAAAAATCTCATATCTGAAAATTACATTAGTTTTATGACAAATACATGTGTTTATCGTGATGCGGAAGATTTTGCTTTCGAATATACTAAAAGTAACGATTTCCCCAATTGGGACCTTGCATAAAAAAATGCATTATATCCATCAGATAGAATACGAAAAAATAAAAGACCCGTATTTTTTCGTTTTTTAAAATATGATGGATTGCAAAAGTTATAGCCAGTATAAGTTAATACAATTTCAATATATATAGATATAGCAACAATGTATATGACATCACGAGTTCACCTGTCCTCGTGAAGTCACATTAATTTTCAACTGCCTCTATCTCTTTAAGTTTCCATTTTTATAATAAAAGAAAAAATACGTGTTTTTTATTTTTTCTTTTTCTGAATAACGGATATAATAGATTTAAAAAAAATTTTTCATGCAACATCCCAATTGTTGTCATAAAGGTCGAGTAGAATTGTTAGAGAATCCTCCTTACCCAGAACAATTAAAGTGTTTAGCAACTGAATTAACGGAAGAAATGATTGATTTTCGACGAAATGTTAGGTTGTACAATGATGCTTTAGCATTCGCAAATTTTAGTGTTAATTTTGATACATTGCCGGGTAAGGGACCACAAGTTATTACAATATGTGTAAAAATTTATCATAATGTATATGCGTTACATTCTAATAAAGATGAAGCACGTAAATATGGACAATTATATATTTTAGATAATGAAATGGCAGCGATTAAACGGAATGAGTTTAATATAAATTTAACATTATTAAAACATTTAGGTATCTTGATAAGAGACATTAACCCTTATGCTGAAGCCTATTAAATGATGCATAAAGTAGAAGAAGAAGAACTACAATGATGTGCAAAAATCTATTGTCCTCCAAGAACTGTTACTATGTCTATTGTCCGCAATAATATTTTGGATAAAAATAGATATAATCTATCTACCTGTTATGAAGTTGCAATAGTATATGTTGGAGAAGACGATCAGCCTCCTATTGAACGTGATATTATCATTTACTCTAAGTATGATAAACCAATTAGTATACCGACAATTAGCAAACATACAGATCCTATGACATATCCGCTTATTCATCCAAATGGTGGTTTTGGATGGATGCCAAATATGAAAAGTAAATTTGGAAAATGCAATATTTCAAATTTTAAATTTTATAATCATAGACTTAGTGTTAGAAATGAATTCAATCCATTCCTTAATTTGGGAAAATTATCTCGACAGTTCATTGTTGATGCGTTTGAAAAAGTTGGAACCTCCTGATTATATTTCATACGAAAAAACCAAAACTTATTGAGAAGTGATTGTTATAAAGGTGTTATGGACTATTTACATAACAAAAAAAATTAGATTCTTCGAAAATTGGAAAAATTATCTCGACAGTTCATTGTTGATGCGTTTGAAAAAGTATGAACCTCTAGATTATATTTCATACGAAGAAACCAAAACTTATTAAGAAGTAATTGTTATAAAGGTGTTATGGACTATTTACATAACAAAAAAAATGAGATTCTTCAAAAATTGGAAAAATGGTAGTATTACCGTCGAACTTTACCGGAAGTCCACGATTTTTAAAACAAAATTACATTGACTCAATGACACTTGTAAATTACCATGGTAAACCTGACCTTTTTGTAACTATGACCTGTAACCCACATTGTAAAGAAATAACTGAAAACTTGGAAATTTATAAAAATGCAATAAATAGGCCAGATATTATAACAAAAGTTTTTTATTAAAAAGTGGAAGAATTAAAAAATGTAGTAATAAAAAAGGGAATATTAGGAAAATGAATTGCATATAGCTATGTAATTGAAGTTAAAAACGAAGATTACCACATATGCGTATGTTGTTACTCTTAGATAAAAATGATAAATTTGATATTCCCGAAAAAGTTGATAAAATAATAAGTGCAGAAATTTTAAATAGAGATATTTATCTAAAATTATAAAGTATTGTTAAACAATTTATGATACGCGGTCCCTGTCGTATACAAAATATAAATTGTCCATGTATGGATAAAAATACGAAACAATGTACGAAAAATTTTCCAAAAAAATTTAATAATACAACAACATTTAAATCAAATGGATATCCACTATACAAACGCAGAAATGATGGTGTCAAAATTATTTTCAAAAATAAATTTACAGAGAGAATTGCAGATAATGGATTTGTTGTTCCTTACATTCCTTACTTATAATTGAAATTTAATGTACACATAAACGTAGAAGTTTGTTGCACTGTTCAATGCATTAAATATTTATTCAAATACTTTTATAAAGGTCATGATTGTTCATACATTAAAATACATCAAGTAAATGTAGATTTTCAATCAGAAAATAAAGACACTTTTAAAATGACAATAGTGAAAATGTTGAATATTAATATGACGAAATCCAACAATACATTAATACACGATATTTATGTCCACCTGAAGCAATGCACAGATTATTAGAATATCCTTTACATGTCATTTCACATACTATAGAACATCTAAGCGTTCATGAAGAAAATCAACAAAATGTACTTTTTAAAGAAGGAAGAGAAGAAATGATGATGCGAAAAAATGTGGGAACAACATTGATGGCATATTTTGAATTGAATAGAGAAGATTTTGAAGCACTAAATTACTTGTATTCAGAAATACCAAATTTTTATACATTTGATGAAAAACTGAAAAAGTGGAATAAAAGAAAAAAAAAAGAAAACCAATACTTAGTAGAATGTACTTAGTAAGTCCGAAAGAGAGAGAACGTTATTTTATTAGGTTATTACTATTACATGTGAAAGGAGCCACGTCTTTTGAAGCTTTGCGTACTGTTGATGATGTGATGTACAATTCGTTTTATGAGGTAGCTAAGGCAAAACAATTAATTAATGAAGATGAAGAATGGGATAGATGTTTGGAAGAAGCATCTTCAACAGAATTCCCTTATGCTTTGTGAATTATTTGCTTTTATTTGCGTTTTTCTTAATCCTATAAATGCACGAGATTTATATGAAAAATACAAAGATAAATTTTACCACCCTGAATACAAAAAAAAATATAGGTGAAGATCATGCATTGAATGTTATTAAAAATAATTTATAAGTCAATGGATTTTCATTGAACGATTTTAATTTACCTAACATAAGCACATTTATAGAAGAAGATAGTAATCAAACAATTTTAAATCATAATAATAATATTCTTAATGAATTAGAAATGAAAATAAATTCTTTGAATGATAAACAAAGGCAAATATTCAACTCTACTATAAAAAGTTTAAGCAACCAAAGTAAAGAAAAAATATATTTTTTGTCCTCAGGCCGCAAAATGAATTTTTGTGTCCTGTATACGGAGCACAAAATAGTTTATTCTTGTCCTAGGTCGCAAAAGAAAGATGTGTATATCCAATGTCTTATTTTAATAAAAGTTCGCAGAAAAATGTTCTTGACGTCGCGATTCTTGGAATTGAACTTAATGAACTGCTCGCTTTCCTTAATATCGTTATCCTTTTCTCACATATACTATACTGGGTATACGTTAACGAATAACTTAGACTCAATATATGTGTATTATGAAAGAAAAGGAAAGAGCGAGAGAAAGACATAGTTACCAGTTTCGCGTGTTAAAACTTTTTTTTTCTTTTTTAAATATTTTTGAATTATAATTTTTATAGTTTAGCTTTGTTTTATTTTTGTTTAATTTTAATATTATATTTTAACAATTGTTAGTTGTTTTTATAATCGATTTTTTTTTATTCTATTTTTTTAAAACTTTTTCTTTCTTTTCCTAAATATTTTTTAGTTATAATATTTATAGTTTAGCTTTATTTTATATTTTATTGTATTTTTGTTTAATTTTAATTTAATATTTTAACAATTATTAGTGGTTTTTATAATCGAATTTTTTTTATTATATTTTTTTATTGTGTTTTAAGAATTATTAGTTATTTATTATTTATAATTGAATTTTTTATTAAATATATGATAAAAAAAATTCATATTATACATATAAAATTCTTTTATATTTTAAGAATTATGAATTATTTTTTTATAGGCGGGGGGCTCCGCCCCAGCTTCCGCTTAGCGGCCTTTGGACAAAAAAAAGTATATGCAGTCACGGCCACACACAAACATATCATTCTTGCGTTTTCACGTTTTGCGGCCTTGACGCATAATATACTATTTTATGGATGGACCAGGTGGGAATGGAAAAAGTTATTTACTTAACGTTTTAATAACTTATTTTAAATATCATACCATACATTATTTATGTGTAGCTTGGACAGGTATAGCAGCGAATTTATTAGTCGATGGAAAAACCGTGCATACAACATTTAAACTACCGTTAAATATAACAGATTGTACAACTTGTAATGTTAAGTCTAATTCTGCAGAGGGCAAACAATTAAAGAAAACACAAATAATTATTTGGGATGAAACATCCATGACTTCAAAATTTGCTTTTGAAGCAAATGATCGTCTTTTTCAAGATTTATGCGATGTAAACCAACCCTTTGGTGGTAAAACTGTAATTGTATCAGGAGATTTCAGGCAAATATTACCAATTGTAAGACATGGTAGCCGTATGAACATTATTGAAAATTCAGTTAAATTTAGTTTTTCATGGCAAAATTTTAAGCAAATGAAGTTAAATGAAAAGCTGTGAGTTTCGAATAGTGATAATAATTTTAAACAATGATTACTAGATATTGGAGAAGGAAAATGCCGCAATGTTTTTGAAGATGATAATGAACTAAGTGCTATACCAGATAAGTTTATCATTAAAGAAAATCTTGTCGAAGAAATATTCGGAAAAACAATAAAAATAAACAATACGAATCTAACGGAAAAAGTTATTTTGGCTCCTAAAAATAATGATGACACTGAAATCAATAACAATGTTTCGAATTTAATGGAAGGAAACCATGTTGAATATTTAAGTATTGATACAACTGAAGATGATAACAAAGAAAATTTGGATATTATGTTACCTAAAGAATTTTTAAATAAGTTAACTCCTAATCGACTTCCACCACATAAATTACATTTAAAAGTAGGGGCTATCATAATACTTTTAAGAAATTTAAATGTCAATAAGGGACTTTGTAATGTAACAAGGTTAATAGTGAAAAAATTGCCTAAATATTCCATTCAAGCGGAATTAGCAACTGGTCAAAACAAAGGTAAATTAGTTTTCATTCCAAGAATAAGTTTATCTCTATCTACGAAAGAAATTCCATTCAATATGCAACGAAAACAGTTTTCTATTAGATTAGGATTTGCAATGACTATTAATAAATCACAAGGACAATCTTATAAAAGAGTTGGTGTACTTATTTATATATATATATATATATATATATATATATATATATATATATATAAAAATTTAATAATTTTATTTTAAATCGGTTCTGTCAGAACTAAAATATTTTAACATTCACGTGCGGTAAAATAATCTATCCTTTTAAAGATAATAATTTTTTTAAACGTAAGAACATGTTGTGGCAAAATGCGCGTGGCAAAGTCTTAGGAAAGTTAGCGAACCAGACTACTAAAAGTCATGTAAAAACGCAGTTGGTAATTAAGGAAAAGAAAGCGAACGCGAACCTAAGAGAGAGACTTCGTTTCAAAATAAAATTATTCGAGAAATCGCGTGTGGCAAAGTCTCGGGAAAGTTAGCGAACGCGAACCAAAGAGAGAGACTAGGAATTTTTGAAAATACAGTTATTTGAGAAAACGTGAGTGGCAAGTAAGGAAACGTAAACTAGGCATTTCTTAAAATACTAAAACGCGTATGGTAAAGTAATCTGTCCTTTTAAGGACAATAATTTTTTAAAGCGTAAGAACATATTATAAGTTATGTGACGCGGCTTTTTTTTAGTTCTTTCTTTTAATAAAATCTTTTTGTCTTAATGAGAGATAGAAGATGTTGTTTATATTCACATCTTCTCTCTCACTCCAAGACTATCTTTTCGCTCCTCTTATCCCCTTTAAAACTTAATATATAATGAAAATGATGACTCCATTACCGCACACGTACACGCTGCATAGACATGCACACCAGGAACACGCCAATAAAACCCAGGGTACTAATCCACCTGGTTATTGATTTTTCTTGTTCCCGGTGCTGATGCTTAAACCTGTCATCTAGTAACACGTGAGACCGTGCTTTGGAGGTTAAGCACACCTCGAGCCCTCCGAACACTGAACTCATTGATTTAGATGGCCCGACCCCACCACCTTACAACGATGGGTTGAGTGAGGTGGAGGAGGCTCCGGAGTATGAGATGAGTGTGGAGGAGGAAGCTCGATTGTTGAGCGAGGACATGGACTCTATACCACCATATACCACCCCCTCAATAACAACCACATCAACACCAATAGAAATGGCCATGCTTGTCGATATCTGCGGTGATGACGCAGGCGGAACCATCGGAGACGAGATTCTTGACTCCGTTCCCTTACCTCACCTTAATTGGACAGACGAGGTAGAGGAAGAGGAGAGGAGAAACGCGGCTCTGAAAGAGTTTCGTCGGTCATCCGAAGAATTAGTGGAAGAGATGTCGGTCGAGAGGCCACTTTCTCCGACCAACCAACATTCGACGCTTGCTCCTCGCCCTAACCCGGCTGAGGAAGTAGAGGCGGAAGAACGGAGGTTGGCCCAAGAAAGGCAGGACTCCCTGCTTAGACAAAAAGAAGCAGAGGAGGCTTAAAGAGCCGAAGAAATGAAAATTGAAGAAGAGAGGCAGCGAATCATAGCGCAGGCCGAAATGGAAATGTTGAAGAGGATAGCGGCAGAAAACGAAGCGAAAGAACAGAAGATAAGAGCAAGAAGACTAGCGGTGGCAGAGGCACGGATGGCAGCATTGGAGCTGGACGACCTTGATGAAGATAACCCGCAGCAGATTGCTGAATATCTCAAGGCTCAGGTGGCTAGAAGGCGGGCTCAACAGCAAGAGCACCGAACACCTGGTACGCCGGTGCCAGCTTTACGTCGGTCTAAGAACCCTGAGCCAATTACTGAGGTAATTGAGGTAGTTGCCGTTGCTGTAATTATGTAGGATCACCAGCAGACATCAACCACTCCACCCAAAGAACAACCCAAGATAGTAGTTGTACCTCATACTGGGACAAACGCTAGACTCCAGATCGTGGAGGACTCTGATGAAGAGAAGAAGCCTAATAGAGCCCCCACTCCCATCGTGGTCCACCCAGCGAACGGGTCTTCTGCGTTGCCGTCAGCATACGTTCCCGTGGTCTCTGCTGGAGTTGTACCTAATATACAACCCCAGGCCTGGGACCTACAGGATCATATGGAGACGGAAGACTTAGTCTTCCCGGTACAGATAGCGCCTTCTCGACCTAAGAGTTCCGGAAATAATCCAGGGGAAGGTACTGGGAGATCGACTCGACGCCATCGAGCCAGGAGGAGGAGAGCTAATGGAGAGAGTAGGAGGCAGCTACACCCTGACGATCTAGAATCGTCAGTAGTACAGCCACCTAGACCTCCCCGTGCACTTCCCCTTCCTATGGCTCAGCTAGCTAGAGCTGGACCCTCCCTTTCATCTGGACCCCCGAACCCTCCGATCGAGAACCAACCAGAACTCCCGGTGATACGTGAGGGAATTCTGTTCGGGAATTTGATGTCGGTCCCTACTGACCCCACCGTAGATCCACCTCGTGGCGCCTGCTTTTTGTGTTGGCGTTCTTGACACCGAGCAAGGGAGTGTCCACGGCCAGATAACCAGGTACACTGCTTCAACTGTGGAAGGAGAAGAGTTAACCTTAACTCCTGCCCCAGGTGTAGTAGTGAACATAGGGCCTATGTGGACCAAACCTTCGGTCCTAGAACCCAGCAAGGAGTATGGAGTGGAAAGATGGATAGACGGGAGGAAAGAAGAAAACCGCAACTCAGATCCAATAAACGACCTCCACGTGACACTGGGATGAGACCAACTACTAGCGGTGGACCCACTAGGGGATTACAAAGCAGGTCTCTCTCCCGTCGAGAGAATCACCGGGTCCGAGAAGAGGTGGCCCCTTACCCCTCTCGAAGGAAAAGGAAGACCCACGTAAATCCCCCGAGAAGTACAGCACTGGAGCGCCTGGGAGAAGCGGTCAGACTGGTGGAGCGCCTTCAAAACCTTCCGGAGGATACTAGGAATACACTCCTCCGGGCGGTTTTGGAGGAAGAGCCAAGATCTGACCGTAGACCTAGACGTTAAGTCGCCTACACTAGTGGAATAGCGGAGTTGTGGAGATAGCGGTATTAGCGGAGAAGAGTAAATAATAAAACGAAGATAAAGAAGGAGGAAAAATAGAATTAATAATGAAGAAAAATTGGTTGTGAGGATTAAGAAGAGAGGGAATTGGTAAAAGAGTCATTGAAGAAGTGTAAGCATCATAGGACAATGATATGTAGTGAGTGTTTTAGAAGTTAAATATCAATGTGAAATAGTAGGTGAAGAGTAAGAGGTAAATTGTGATGTCCCATATAATAACGATTAAGTTAGAGATAAAATAACCAAATATGCATGTATAAAATAAATAAAAAAATATATATATATCATATAGCGGATCCTGGTTCATTGTGTGTAGCGTCGAAATGCGGTACATCGGGGATGTCCCGATTTAAGGGGGGGGGTGTTTGTGACGCAGCTTTTCTTAGAACTTCTTTCTTTTAATAAAATCTTTTTGTCTTAATGAGAGATAGAAAATGTTGTTTATATTCACATCTTCTCTCTCACTCCAAGACCATCTTTTCGCTCCTCTTATCCCCTTTAAAACTTAATATATAATGAAAATGATGACTACCTTACCGCACACGTACACGCTGCATACACATGCACACCAGGAACACGCCAATAAAACCCAGGGTACTAATCCACCTGGTTATTGATTTTTCTTGTTCCCGGTGCTGATGCTTAAACCTGTCATCTAGTAACACGTGAGACCGTGCTTTGGAGGTTAAGCCTAGGTGGGGACACTCACTCACACAAACCAAGGCACACACACACACATGGTTGTAAGCACTTCACTCACGAGACGCGACGAAAGCCTCGAGCAGACGATTCTCACCACCAAACGTCTAGGAGGCGGCGAAGCGGCGCCGACGGCACAAACAATATAAGAATACGTGCTCGCGCGAACACGATATTGTGGCGCTCGCGTAGAGTTAGTTAAAAAGTAGAAAGAGAGAGAGATATATAGAAATACACTGAGAGAATAATAAAAGTCGATAAAGTAGGATAAACGCATATGGTAAAAAGATAGCGTACATATAAAAAATTTAATTATAATAAAAAGAGATGCTAGATTAACAGATAAGAAACTGAAATGAGTCATATTATAGGTGGCGCGCAAAATCTAAAGATATTCAAATATAATTTAAATAATAATTTCTATTTACTTGTTGTTACGACATTTTAGTATATTTTTATAGATGGCGCTACAGTACAAATAAATAAAATAACTGTGTAATTATACGAAATAGTTAAAAATGAAAATAGTTAACAGAATAAAGACTTAAGCGAACCTAAAATAATGAATAATCAGAAATTATTGTTTATATTATTAACTAATGTTTGTTTATGTTATTTAATGAAAAATGAAACTTTTTTATTGTAAGGAAATAAAGAATTAATTATTTATAGAGAAAATGAGATGAACTGTAATCAAATTAAGCGCGCAGATGGCGTAACCTGTAAAGTGTAAAAATACTACACTAGTAATAGGAAGTAACATGTAATTTGACTAGCGAGTAGAAAACTACACCAGAATAAAATGATAAAAGAACTTTATTTGATTAGTGAGTCGCGAAATAGAAAAAGATAGTAAATAGGAAATAACAAGAGTAACAAAGAGAGCAATAGAGAAGAAGAAACCACTGATGCTCAGCGTTCGCTTCCTTCTTCTTCGTGCCTCATTATCGTTTCGTTAGCCCTGTTGCACAGTCGTACGTTACTATATATTTTTTTTTTCTTTAAAAGCTAAATTCTTTCATTGTTACTTATTAAAGTTATTATTGTTAATTATTATTGTTGAGTTTTCCTGGTTGTCATTAAAGATTAGAAATTATCGTTGTTAAGTTTCTTTTGTTATCTGTTAATTTAAAATCGGTCGAGTGGGGATTAAAACCAACCGCCAACGATAGTCATCAGCCTAGAGGGTCCATAGCCCAAATTGCTGGCCATTTTGGAGATTGCTTGTAGATTTTCGGGGTTTTTGCTGTTGTTTTTTTGATTGAGAGGATTAAAGGATGATTAAAGTAGAGCATAGCAACGAGCAGAAAGAGGTATAATTTGTATTAAATTTATTTGTGTTTTTTATTTAAAATTGTGATAAAAAAAAAGTTAATAGTGCGCGAAGTTGGAAATACAAATTCTCTCTCTCTCGTGGCGAATTAATAGCAACGTATTAATTAATCGAATTTGCTGCTATTATTTAATAACCAAGAAATTAGAAATTTACTCAATTTTTTTTTTGTCGTAATACTTAAAAATTTGTTTGCGGAGAAATCACGGCAGGCTATATAAATAGCCACGTGGTTCCCTAACCTAAAAGTAATTCGTGGCATCATTGTGGAGTAGCGAAAACTTAAATTGTTGTTTTATTTAAATATTGAGGAGAAATTTGTTATTAAATTGAATAGAGAAAATTAATTGTGAGATTTCCTTTTATATTCCTAACCTAAAATATCGAGGTGTAAGAAGAAATTTAGCAACTTAATAAGTGATCGTGAATCAATGCTATTTCTTTCTAGTGAATTATATTTGTTGTAAATGTAATCTTAAATTATTTATAAATTAAAAATAGTAGTTCATAATTAATTCTAGAAACTTTTCATTTTATTAGTTTTCTTTTACTTAGTTTTTGATCATTATTGAATTTATATCAAGTAGTTTAAGTTATATTAGAATCAAAAGTCATAGTAATTTAGTTTCTGGATATATATATATATATATATATATATATGAAATATTTATATTACGTTACTACAAAATATATAACCTCGCTTCTACGAAACGCATACTGAAGATTAGAGAGAGAAAGACTCAGAAGAAACTCGATACTAGCGCCACCAATTGGAGAATTGCGTAATCTGGGATACGCACTGCTGTTCGAGTCCCACCCTTACATAACCTAAAATATATATTGAGCACGTATTGCATCCGTTACTCAATTTTTTTTATATTAAATAGATCCAGATTATTATTATTGCTTACTAGTTTAAACTAATAATTTTTTTCCTATAATTTAATATATATATTTTAATTGATTTCAATATTTTCTTATTATTTTAATTTGATCTACATTTACTTAAAGAAATTGTCTATGGCTTAACCCAAATTCTTTTAATTAAATTAATTAAAGTCTATTTAGTGAATTTTACTCCCTATAATTAGATATTTGTTAACCTGTTTATTGAAGAAATTTTATAATTGATTAGAAACTTAAAGGTAGAGTATTTAATTCCCTTCTTATACTATTATTATTAATTTTGTAGGCTGGTAAATCTCAGAATTTGGGAATTATAAGCCAATTATTATTTCGTATTTAATTAGATATATTTATAATATCCCAAATAAAAACCACCCTTACAGTTAAAAAAAATATGTGGCTCTGAAAAGGACTAATAACAAATATTTTTCAAAGCAGTTTGCTCTACGTTAAGAAAATTTTGTGGCTCTTAAAAGGGTCGATTTAATACTTATTAAAAGAATAAAAATTATTTTCGTAAGAAATGTTACAAAATAATTATTAAGTTTATAGCAACATTACAAGAAAAAGTTCTTCGGACTTGTCTGTATTCATTATTGAGACGATAATAGCCGAATGTGCTTCATTGGTGTGGCGTAGCTGCTTGTAAAGAACTCGCATCTGTAATTCTTCTTGAGACGGCAATGGTTGAGTACATCCGATTATGAGTGCTTCGAGCTCATTGGTGCGGCGTAGCTGCTTGCAGAAAATTCAGATTCATTGCGCTGCGCTCTCATTGATGCGGGATAGCTGGTCGGGATTCACTTCAGACTTGGCTGTATTCCTTCTTGAGACGACAACGGTCAAGTACATCCGATTTTGAGTGGACATACTTCGCGCTCACTGGTGCGGCGTAGCTGCTTGCAGAGAATTGGGATTCATTGCGCTGCGCTCTCATTAGTGCGGGATAGCTGCTTGCTATTCACGCGCATGCTCATAACACCTCTAAGTTGACGCGTGGCTTTCAAAGTTTATTACTGATATTTAAAAATCTTTTCATAATTACATATTTTGTAAACCAGTTCTTCTCAGAACTAAAATATTTTAAACGTAGAAAACTATTTGTTTTCTAATTATATATGTATGCGAAGTTAAACATAAAATTTTAAAGTATGACTTCGTGGTCTAGAGGAATAAGCGAGAGTTTCGCGTCCAAAAAATCGTGAATTCGATCCCACGTTAAGTCAATTTTTTTTCGATAAAAATATTTTAAAACAGTTTGCTCTATATTAAAAAAAAATTGTGGCTCTTAAAAGGGCTGATTTATTATAAGGGTAGAAATAATTTTTATATTTTAGAATATTTTGCTATACATTAAAAATTTGTGGTCCTAAAAAGGACTGATAAGAATTTCATTAATGCATGCATCAGATCGTGATGCTCTGGTGGTTGCATAAAAGAATATTTTGCGTTCAACAATGTGCGCTCAATCTCATGCAAAGTCGGAATAGAAATATGTTAATCTTCGTGTTTGATACTCCCTCTCTTTTTCTTATATAAGAGAAATATTGCGTTCAGCAATGTGCGCGCGTGATGTTCTCTCATGAGAGGTTGGAGCAAGAATACATCAAACATTGACTTCAATATCCCCTCTCTTTTTCTCATATAAAAGAAATATCGCGTACAGCAATGTGCGCGTGCGATGTTCTCTCATGAGAGGTCGGAGCAAGAATACATCAAACAATAACTTTAATATCCCATCTCCTTTCTTCATATAAGAGAAATATTGCGTACACCAATGTGCGCGCGCGATGTTCTCTCATTAAAGATCGGAGCAAGAATACATCAAACATTGACTTTAATATCCCTTCTTCTTTTCTCGTATAAGAGAAATGTTGCGCACAACAATGTACGCGCAGTGTGCTCTCATAAGAGGATGGAATAAAAATGAGTCAATCTATGCGTTTAATATCAATTCTCCAGCAGCAGTGGGCTACGAATGCAGTAATAAACTTGAGTTATTAAAGTTGCTACAAACTTGAGTTATTTAAATTCTAACCTGTCACGACAAGTAGTGGGATACAAATGCAGTGGGCTAAAAAAATGTAGTGGGCTAGAATCCCCATGGGCTAAAATCTTCCTTGTTTATCTACTTGCCTCCATATATACCGCGTGCTATATAAAAAAATTTCAACTCTTTTCTAGCCTCAATTAAAATTAAAAAACCATCGGCGTTACTTTTCTCCCCTCGAAAAGGATTGTACTAATTCTTAGCCGTATAGAATCCAGGAAAGAGATCAGCTATTGCTTCCGATAATTGTATTTATCTCTCTCGATAATAACTGCAATAGTACCATAAATTTTTAATAAATATTTTTATTAGTAACTAATATTTTGAAATGGTCTAATTTATGGATAATAATCTGCGGAATAAATTCATTACAATAAGTATAAGCTACATAAATGTGTTTAAAAATTACAAAGAAAAAATAAGAAAAAAGTAGATGCAGGTTTAAAGAATTTTTTAAATATTATATTACTTAATGAAAATTAAAAATAATTTTTCTAGATAGAATACTCATTTATTTTACAATAGAAATAAAATAAGCGTATAACGCAACAATAAATACATAATTGTTTGACAGAATTTTGCACTCAAAAGATATCACAGTCAAGAATACAACAAGTAATATTAATACAATAAGTCAGTCACTATTTACACAATTTCATTTCAAAATCATTGCATAAATTTTTTGGTAATTCTTATAATTATTTATAAAATTATGTAGATACTTATGAAAAGTCTATTAACTTCATTTTTGTCGCAGTAAAGTTAATCGAATAAAATTAAAGTTTTATTTAAAGCAATTTTTTACAACAATCAAATTATAATATGCAACAGTATAAAAAAATTTATTATTTTCTGACAACTTTTTTATAAAACATTATAGCCAGCAAAAAATATATTTATCAGCAGCGTTTTTTATTTTTAAGAAACTTTAAAAACTTATTTAACAAAAATTTATAATTATCGACTAATTTTTTTTCCATATAGTATTCACATTTATTTGAATGAAAGGAGTATTAAGAAACAAGATATTTTTTCAATTTTCAAAAATAATATCTACAGAATGTATTTTATTAAAAATTTAACTTACTCAAATCTAGTGTTATCAAACTCTTCTCGAATACCTAATGTTGCCAAATCCGTGGTAACCAATTTGAAACAGCATGTTTTGAAATTCGTTAGAATATCTTTGTTGTGAGCTAATATGATATTTTGTCCTATGCCATGCTTTTTTCACAATATAATTGATATAATTCAATTCTGTTGCAATAACTGCGGCTGTGGGAAAAAATATGAAAAGGAATTTATTTTCATGAATTAGTTTTATCGATAACGATAGACGCGTACAAATTCCTTATAATTAATTATAATTATTTTCTTTCACGCTATTCTCTCTGTATTTTTTTGACATACAGTACTGGATAATCAAATAAATTTTATAATGTTCTATAAAATATAAACTAAACATTTTAATTAAACGACAAATCTATTGAAAAAATTAAGTTGACTAAAAACTGTTGAATGGTATTTGTAATATGATTTAAAATATATATCTTATGAATGATACATCGTTTCTTATGAAATATATATCTTTTCTCAAAATCCTATATTTATTGATTGAAAAATTCATAAATTTAATAATTTTTTAAAAAATTTATTGTGGTAACGTTTCTGATAGATTTAATTTTATATTTCCGTTTTCAGATTTATGGGAAATCCTGTTTTTTGAAATCTGCGAAAATTCAGGTGTATTCTACACAAAGAAAAGTATTCTTATGACTTTTTTCCAAAAATTAATAGTTTTCGAGTAGAAAAATTATAAACTTAAAAGCTTAACAATAATTTTGAAAAATTCTTTGATTTTAATGATTTATAACTTTTGATCCTTTACATTGTATGCTCTAAAAATTTGTTTGTGTTTTTTGGGAACAAATGAAACATATTTTCGTAGTTTGAACGATTTTAATGTTTTTGCTCTGCGAGTTTACGTTGAATGCCCCAGTTACATCCCCTTAAGGGAATGTAATACAGGCTTTAGTGTATTGATCAATATTTACTATCTTTTCATTTTATTGCAAAATTTCAAAAAGACATGCATCTGCTTTAGTATGTATCATAAAGTTGATTAAGTAAAATTTTAAAGTCATTAAAAAAGTTGATGTCCACGGAGGCGACCTTTGGGGTTCTATGTTTTTTGGGTCACTGATTCCAAATCGTTTGTCGGTTTATTCAGATCAGATCGCTTCTAAGATCATTTGAAGGTCAAATGAAGAAAATATTGCTGAAAAAATCTGGAAAAATTCATACGTAGGTTTTTTAGCATGCTGAATCCGAATCCGGTGTCGCTTGACCTTCATGAGTTCAAGGCCAAGGTCATTTGAAGGTCAAACCAACAAAATAACTTTAAAAACATTTGGAAAAATTTATATATTGGTTTTGAGGGTTGCTGAATCCAAATCCAAGGTTGATTTGATCATATCTGATTAACTAAAGGTCATCTGAGGTCATTTAAATGTCAAATTTGGAAAAAAGGCCCAAAAAATCTGAAAAAATTCAAATGTAGGTTTTTGAGCATGCTGAATCCGAATCTGGTGACGGTTGACCTTAATTAATTCAAGGTTAAGGCCATTTGAAGGTCTAATCAATAAAGTGATATTATAATAATTCGAAAAAAATCATATATAAGTTTTAAGAGTCGTAGAATCTAAATCCTAGGTCATTTTGACCATATTTAGTATTTTCAAGGTCATTGAAATATGAGAATAACAACCCATATATCGAGTTCGATAGACCTTTATCAATTCACGTACAAGCTCATAACAAGATCAAAAAATTAAAAATACCTCATAAACAATTACAATGGACATATTTTTTAGTATCCACTTGTGTTCATGTTTTCCGCTCATACCGTACTCTCTTACTATCAAATGATCGACGTAACGGTTTTTTTCGCTTTTTGCCTGTAGTTTTACACTCTTTTTACAGTGACCAGCAGTAATCAGCCATCATAGCGACATCCCATCTGCCTTGATAGCGCTTTTCCATTTCTTTTACGTCTTGTTAGAAGCGCTCTCCTTGCTCTTCACTGTAATCGCCACAATTCTCTGGGAATCGATCCTGCATCGTGATTATGCAGGGAGTGCAATTTTTATGACATCAGGCACCCCATTTTTCCGAAGTTCTTAACCATTTTAGCTACTAAAACTTTATAATTTTCACTTCTTTTATTTTTTAAAAAGTTTTTCACAACTTCCTTACAACTGAGCCATCTTTAGGTAGTCCCAAATCTCTTACGAGATCATTAAGTTCGATCTGTGTAAATTTTTCAGAAATTCTATTGCTTACTCCACCTGGTTTATAAACTTCATCAGAGCTTTCACTGTTATCGCTTTCATATTCATCTTGATTTTCATCATCGGTCTTAGTGTTTTTGTCATCATCATCATCATCATCTTTAGATTCAATTGATAAATTTTTTATACTATCAACATCATCCTCATCAATCGTTTGAGTTCTCTCAACGGCTTTTTTCACTGATCCTACCTGGGCGTATTAAAGATTATGTACATTTTTTTTATTATACCCATGGATATCGATTTTACAGAAATAACAATCATCTTCGTGGGATGGCTCATTCCATTCTGTGGGTTTAATGAAAATCAATTTAGAATCGTCTTCAGTTTTTTTTCCAAATAGAAAGCATTCTGCGGCAGTTATTGCAAATTCTATCAGGAGCCCCATCTCCCGAAACTATATCTGAATTAAAGCATGCTTTGTATATATTCCGAAAATTGTCGTTGAACGATCGTCGATCGTTTATGTTCGGAATAAATGTTCCACAAATGAAGCAAAATGCGTTAACATCTTTCGGGCACACGTGTTTAGGAGATAAGGTTGAAGATTTGTTTAAATCTTCCATATTTTTATATATAAACCCGCTCGACTTATATATAAGTCCGCCGTCCTGGAGGTGATAACCCTTTTACCTCTCCAGGGCTAAGTAAAAAGGCTTTTCGTCTCTGACGAGGACAATGTCAACTCGTCGACGAACACACTACGGCATCATCCTCACACCCTGTCGACCCCCTGTAAGGCAGTGCACTTCCACTGACATCGATATTCCGACTAGCGTATGAGCGAATCATTCTACACATCCCTTTACGGGGCAGTTGTCATCGTCACACGACTAGTCGAGACAACAGGTGAAAAAGAATCGATTGCATATATCAAATCATCTAAACATCCGCACATCCACACATTTATGCATCCACAGATCCACACATGCACACACGCAAACATTCACTCATAACCGCAAATACATGTGGACATTTATAAAAAATGTATTTTTTACCATATTAGGGCAAAAAGAACTCACTTTTTTTTTAAAGATATACTATTCTCATGGGTACAAAGCTTTCTCTTTCAAGAAATCTACAGTAATTAATATTGATAAGAAAGTACACTGCCTTAATTTCGGGAAAATCACAGCAGCTAATGTTGATAAAGATAAATTAATATTTCCAGTTTCTATATAGACGAAAAACTAAAGATGATTCTGAATTAATTTTTTTTAACATATTTTCAATAGTACATCATTGATTTGACCTTCAAATGACCTTGGCCCTTAACTCATGAAGGTCAACCGACACCGGATTCGGATTCAGCATGCTCAAAAATCTACATTTGAAATTTGAAGTCTACAACTTTTTTTATTGCAATACAAACATATATCAACTCCTATCGAGAAGACTCTTGAATATTAATATTTTGGTTTGAAGTTATATCAAGTACCTAATATTATTCTTTATTTGAAAATATAATGTCTAAACACGCTTTTTGCCACTCCCTGTACTATAACGATAATTTAGAAAACTGCATGCTAAATATGATAGCAAATAAAAACGTACCTTATAATGCAGAAAACACACTGAAAAAAATACCCGAATCCAGCGCTGCAAAGTTAATCGTATTAGCGGGATGCGAACAACATTCGAAGCATAAGAATACATAAAATCGTAATAGGTTTATGCGTGACTATACCGCAGTCAATCATTGCGACCGTCTGTACAGTATAGTAACGTGAATCCGAGTGAAGCGCTGTGACTGCATTGCCAGGTTAATCGCTTCGACTCGTCGGCATCATCCATGCCGACAGGCGAAACCGGGCACAACTTTTAGCGTTGCGTGGTTGCTTGCTTCGACTCGTCGGCAACAAGCCGAGATCGAGCACAGAGACAACGTCGCGAGTTCGTATACTCCGACTTTCTAGATTCTAGTACTGCGAAAGTCGATATTAATACTTTATGTAAATTTAAAACATGTGTTAATTTAATTTTCATTGAAAAAGTGTTTATATGATTACTAAACAAGTAAATGTTTTAATTCTTTAATATTATTAAAATTTAATTTTATTTATTAACATATTATATGAAACGTTTATTAAATTAAATAAGGACTAATGTTTCGTAGTACTTTAATATTTACTCGAATTTCAAAAATTAAATATCTTGTTCAAGTATATACATTAATTATTTATAATAAAATGAAATTGATCAATATTTTACATAAAAATATTTAGTAAGTCGACTTGATCAGTTAATATAATCTAATGAATACCTATCTATCCATCTAAATGATATCTGATAAAAAATGTATTCGTATATTTTCTTCAAAATTAAGGAGAGAAAAAAGATCTTATAGTCAATTATATAATGAATATTTTTCTGATTCTTTTGCAAATTTGGAAGTTTTTAGTTGTTTTCCCGTTGCAAATAAGAAAATTAATCAGGCAAGTTTCCTATTAAATTTTTGTGTATATTGAATAGTAACCTTTCACCAATCAGATAAGCTAAAAAATTTACATATTGTAATTTTCAAAAATTCAATTACATTCTATATTTTATTTATAAGAAAAATGATTCTATTAAATTTTTACTTTGGTTCGATAGTTTTGAATCAAGAATTCATTAAAACATTAATTAAAAAAAAGATTTAGAGCTCTAAAATTTATTTTTTCTATTTTGGGATCCAATTGGAACTTATTCCCTCAATTTTATCAATTTTCATTTTTAACTGTGTCAGTGAACATGAAATATTTCATATACTTATATACAAGTGTATTATTTTATTAAAAATATATTAAATATAATAAAAGAATATTTGAATAAAATTTATTTCAAATAGAATTCAAAGATTTAAAGATAAGTTTTTAAACGTTCTAACTTCGTATGTAACTTTTTTGAAGCAATTTTCAAATAGTTATCATTCTCTCACATTAAAAAATACACAACTGTGTTTGCGAATAAATTGTCCGATTCGAAAATAATAAACAAAATTCATGTATCGGGTTCATATGGAAACATTTTTTAATTATGACAGGTTTTAAATTAATAACATCAAATGATTTTTCATTCCATAAATATGCTAATGGATAACAAATTTATGAATTTGAATTTTTTTTTAATCATACTTTATAAAATTATGTAAGTATTCTTTTCTGATTTCAAACAAATATTTTATTAAAACTTTATTTCATGAATGCAGTTATAAATTAATATTTTTAAATTTAAGATATCAATGATTTTAAATTAAAACTTATGTTTCTAAATTAATGATATTTTATTAAAATTATGAATAAATAATTTTTTTTCAAATGAAATAAATATTTAGCACTGTATAATAAGTTATATTTTTAATTGAATGTTCAATGTCATTCATTTAACTAAACAGTAATTTATACGTCTCTTTACGTTAATTATATGAAAATATAATTCTTTTCCTTAATAATTGTATAGGATTATTCAATAAAAGTAATATCTCATATACTTGTGCATAGATATAATTTTTAAATAAACTTACTAACTAGGAGAGTATCAGACCTCCGGATCACGGATTTTGCTCAAACGTTGGGATAAGTTTTCAGATGTCAAAATATAGAAGGAAACAAAATTTTAGATCCCAACGCTCAATATTTCCTTAGTTACAGGCAATTAGAGAAAACCACTAAAAAAGTTACTAGATTTTCAAGGTCATATAGTTCATTAGCATTGATACTTAGGAGCATGAAACTTTTTTTAAATGAAAGCTGAGCTCAAATCCTTTCGAAATAGTAGTTATAGCATGTCAAAATATTATATTTTCTCAAAGTTATAGCGTGATAAACATTGGACCTGATTTTTCTTTTCAAAATACTAATTAACAACAAAAGCTGAAATTGGGTCTAATGTTTATTACGCTATAACTTTGGGAAAAAATAATATTTTGACATGCTATAACTACTATTTCGAAAGGATTTGAGCTCAGCTTTCATTTAAAAAATGCTCCTAAGTATCAATGCTAAGGAACTAAATGCGTTTGAAAATCTAGTAACTTTTTTAGTGATATTCTTTTATTGCCTGTAACTAGGGAAATATTGAGCATTGGGATCTAAAATTCTATTTCCTTTCATATTTTGACATCTGAAAACTTATCCTAAAGTTTGAGCAAAATCCGTGATCCGGAGGTCTGATACTCTCCTAGTAAGAGTGTTTCATATCTTTGGATCACGGATTTTGCTCAAACTTTGTGATAAATTTTCAGAGAACAAAATATAGAAAAAGCTAAATTTATAGACACTAACGCTCAATATTTTCCTAGTAACAGGTAATTGGAGAATATCAATAAAAAAATAATTAGATTTTCAAACACTCATAGTTTATGAGCATTAATAGCTACATTCTCAAAATTCTTATTAAATAAAAGTTGAGCCCAAATCCTTTATAAATAGAATTTACAGTATATAATGTCACGGTATTTTACCGTGTTTGAATCTTGCGCGCTTAGGTATTAAAATAGGATGAATGCTCGGTCATATATCTCGTCTAAGACGAGTAAAGAAGTGCGTATCTGGACGACCGGCGCGCGAGAGAGAAGCTCGCTGGCCGTGAGGCGCTCCAGAGAGTTTCCGGCTACCGTTACTTTAACAGGAAACCTAAGCCGCGCTGTGCTTGTTAAAATATTTCGCCCCGTGGTCTTATAATACGTTAGACTAAGTTCGCAATTAATAGCGCGAAACGTTGTCTTAAATAAAAGTCGTTAAATTATATCGATTAGCGTATTATATTATATTGGCTTGTTGCAACTCTCAGAAATTCTTTCTGTAGAGTTTTGCTTGACCACTTTTCGCGTGTCTTAGCGGTCAGCCATAAAGTGCCAGTAACACGTTAATCGGCGTGTAAAGGGTTCCACCGATCTACGTCACGAACGAAAAATCTATAAAAAAATTTTCAGCATAAAATATTGAAAACTGTGAGACTAGTTCCATTTCCGTTGCTGCCTTATTTACCAGTAAATTGGTCAGCAGTTAAAATGAAACTAGTCTCACAATTTTTAATATTCCAGGCTGAAAATTTTTTTACAAATTTTCCAGATGATTTTGAACAACATTACGCATGGATTATGTTGTACGTGTTATAGGTAAAAAATGAAAAATAATAAACGTCATTTTCTGTTAAAAAACGCAGTTTCACTTGTGTCTCCCCTTAAAATCATTGATACCTTAAATTTAAAAGTATTAATTTATAATTGCATTCATGAAATAAAGTTTTAATAAAATATTTGTTTGAAATCAGAAAAGAATTCTTACATAATTTTATAAAGTATAATTAAAAAAAAAAATTAAAATTCATAAATTTGTTATCCATTAGCATATTTATGGAATGAAAAATCATTTGATATTATTGATTTGAAAGCTGTACTCGATCTCGGCTTGTTGCCGACGAGTCGAAGCAAGCAACCACGCAACGCTAAAAGTTGTGCCCGGTTTCGCCTGTCGGCATGGATGATGCCGACGAGTCGAAGCGATTAACCCGGCAATGCAGTCACAGCGCTTCACTCGGATTCACGTTACTATACTGTACAGACGGTCGCAATGATTGACTGCGGTATAGTCACGCATAAACCTATTACGATTTTATGTATTCTTATGCTTCGAATGTTGTTCGCATCCCGATAATATGATCAACTTCGCAGCGCTGGATTCGGGTATTTTTTTCAGTGCAATTTATAATAAAAAATCAGATAAATCAGCAACACACTCTATATAGCGAAAAACTATAAACACGCTCTATCATTGTCCCGCTATCATTGTCCAATCCGTTTTTTTCTCCTCCTCGCCGGCACCGAAGGCAGAGACGGAAACCGACTTCGAACATTCGTGTTGTTTTACAACAAAGCTCATAGTGCTGAGCTATGAAATTCAAAGTATACACATATGATATTAGTATCAATCATATATTTTACGAAATTCATAGCCCTTGATTTCGAGCGTCTGGGGGTTTTGCTTGTACCGTTTTCTACAGCTCACAAACTACGATCTTCGTGCTTAATAACTATGAATATTTGTAAAGTAGAGTATCAATACATTCGTGATAAAACACTTTTCGGTTTTTATCATAGTTGTTTCGTACAAAAATTTTTCACTGTAGGAGAGTATCACAACTCTGTATTATGGATTTCGCTCACACTTTGGGATAAGTTTTCTTATGACAAAATATAGATGAAGCTAAAGTTATAGTCACAAACGTTTAATATTTCCCTAGTTACAGGCAATTTAGAAAAATCACTAAAAAGTTACTAGATTTTTAAACGCTTATAGTTCTTTATCATTGATAGCTAGAAGCTTGAAAAGAAAGTCAAGCTCAAATCCTTTTAAAATAGTAGTTATAGCATACTGAAATAATATTTTCGCCATTCTGATCCTAAAATCGCAACTTCGTTGCTCTTTTTGGCTCTCATGGCGAAAAATACACTACTCAACTAGTATGGAAAGGTTTTTTTACGAAACTCGTTACGACCCTCACCTTCGGCTCAGGCCGTAAACTTCTCGTTTCGTAAATAAAGCATTACCATACCCGTTACGTTATGTACCATTTTTCCAAACTTAAAGCGTGATAAAGATTTAATTAAAATTTTTTTTAACATTAATTGATAACAAAAGCTAAAATAGCGTTTAATCTTTATCACGCTATAACTTTGAAGAAAATAGTATTTTGATACGCTATAATTATTTTGAAAGGGTTTGAGCTCAGTTTTCATTTAAAAAATGTTTCAAGCTCCTAGCTATCAATGCTAAAGAACTATAAGCGTTTAAAAATCTAGTAACTTCCTTAGTGATTTACTTTAATTGCCTGTAACTAGGAAAATATTAAGCGTTTATGACTATAACTTTAGCTTTATCCATATTTTGTCAACTGAAAACTTATTCCAAAGTTTGAGCAAAATCTATGATCCAGAGTTGTAATACTCTTCTAGTGAGTCAAATTACTTAAAAATTTGAGAATTTGCTAGAATCAGTTCTTAGAAAGTCTTCAGTAAATATATCCACCATGAGTATATTATTAGTACTGTGGTCAGATGAATGGCTCAAATATTCTAGTTAATTTGCATAACAACACTATTTTTACTCAACATCAGATCAGAGTCTAATTATATCAACGAAAAGTAATATATTAAAACTCATTAACCAGTTGTACTTTTTTTTCAACTTTTTTTTAAACCAAACTTTTTTATCAAATAGTCTAAAATCGATTTTGCTTAAGCAATTACTCAGAGAAGCAGCCTTGTTAATATTAGTGTGCATTGATATTCTTAGGCAGTAGACGCCTTGCTTGTCATTGATTCTATTGCAAACTGCATCATGAACAAAAAAGTTGAATGTATAAGATTATGTTTATAGTAAAATGTATTTAATGTATCACAATAAAATCAAATGATCAAGAGATTGATTGATACATTTATTTCAGGCCATGGGGTTCAACCCCGTATGGCCCATAAGTAATTACAAATTATATACACAATAAGTAACATATTATAACATAAGCATATTAAATTTTGATTTTATATGACTTGATATAAAGCAAAATAGAAATTATTTTATAATTAGATTACTATTTTAAGTGGACAATTAAATTTATCATATAAAGATGAAAGTAGAGTATTAAATTTGAAATAAAGGTTAAAAACCTATGTAACATTTTTAAAATTATAATTTTCGTACCAGCGCAGAAAGGAACCATTAAGGTCTACATTTTATAACTGTACTAGAGCATAGCTTGAATACATAAACAACGCTCTTTAAGCATCCAGCCTGCCATGCCACTCAGTGCGCTCATCATCAAGGGACTTGCTCATTAGTCTCGCTTTGACAATCCGGGTCAACCCAGCTCCAAAACCAGGAAATAGATTAACATTATTATTAATGAAGATAGATGCTGAGGAGACAAAGGAATTTAACATCGCAGCAGTGCGTACAACTGGGCAAATGAGCAATCTTGCAGGAAGTCAATTTGATGACCTAACCTCTGTATCTATGTTTGCACGGAGGAACTTAGAAGCTAAATATGGTAGATTTTGATAAGACATAATAGAATGAGCTAGTGCCATTTTGAAATAGAGCCGCCTATTTTTAACTGATATGACTTTACCACAGCAGCAACCTCAAGGTTCACGAGGTCAATCTCTTTCTCCAAATTTGCCAGTAGAAACGAGTGATAAAGCTGGAGATCTTCAGCAAAAAGAATATGTTCAGCCTTATTCAGACTCAAAGAAAGATCATTGATGTATATTGAGAACAGCAATGGACCAAGAACACTACCTTGTGGCACACCAGCCGAACACGTGACCCAATCCCCAATTCGGTTCTCTAGATCAGGAACAGAGTAGTATCTGTTCCTTAGATAAGACGCAAACCAGCGTATAACCGTATCTGAGGAATCAAGAGAACGAATTTTATGAAGAAGACGCAAACGAGGTACTGTTTCGAACGCTTTTAAAAAGTCAAACAAGAGTAGTACAGTTATCATTCTCTTGTCGATCGCGAGACGGACATCTTCCAAAAGCCTTAAGAGTGCTGTCTGTGTGCTATTTGACCTTCGGAAACCTGCCTGGAGAGAATCAAGCAGGCCATTTCTCTTTATATGAGCATACATTTGTGAATGAACAACCCTTTCGAGAACCTTTGAAATTTCACAAAGCTTAGCAACAGGTCGCGTCTGTGAAAGAGAGTCAATTTTATTAGACTTTGCCAACAGCAGAAGAAATGCTCTTTTCCAAGCATCAGGAAATATACCAGAAGACAAAGACAGGTTCACAATTGAGTTCAGGTGTAGAGATAAAGAGTCCTGAGAGACTTTCAACATATCAGTCGTGAGATCGTGAGGGCCTACTGCTTTAGATGAAGCAAGACGTAAAAAAGAATCAATCACAAAGCGGTCAACCTCTGCGAACTCAAAGATAGGTAAGTCGTTGCGTATTGGTACGGCAAAAACTTCATTAATCTCGCTGTCTAAGAGAGCCGCTGATGATCACGAGACCGACGTATAATGAGTCAGAAGTGTTTTAGATCAGAAATACTGTAGTGGTGAGGGAAGAATCTTACTAGAGAGCCCAATTTTGCGTAGTGTTATCCATCAATTTGAAGAGTTCAACGAGGTAGACAATCGATTAGATATGTATTCGTTTTTAGCCATGTCAAGGGCATTTGAGACCTCACCACGAAGTCTTCGATAGTGAACTATAGATAACATAGAACCAGAGCGAACAGCTGAACGATATCCTTCATTTTAGCACGAATATCAGAAGTTACCCAGGGTTTTTTCTTAATCATTAGATTACGAGATTTAACAGGTGCATATTTATCGAACGACGAAACAAGGACAGAAGACAAACCATTTACCAGATCATTAATGAGTTTATTTTTTGAACTAGAAGTCGCATGGCTCACTTGCGATTTTAGTAAGAGATTACGTGAAATATTTTCATTTAAGCTAACACGATTTAGATTAGAAAAGTTTCTATAGAAGATTTTTCTCGTTGTATTTGGTGGTTTATATGCTCTAAATGTGATTGAAATGAGATCATGACCTGCAATAAAAGGTGCTGATGTTTTGCTATATGATAACAGAGAGCTGTCATCATTGATGATGAATAAATCAATCCATGCATGGGAAGAATGATCAGAAGTTAAAGTGTGATGAGTAGGTTCAGATGGAATTACATAAGGAGCCAACAAATCAATAGCTGAGCGAAAAGTGTCAGCAGAGTAACTATTAGTTAACAAATTTATATTAAAATCACCAGTTATGACAACATTTTTATAAGAATGTAAATATGTAGAAAATAAATTAAGAAATTCTTCAGGAAAAATCGCCTTTGGACGTAAGTAAACCACTGAAAATAAAAGTTTTTCCATGCCAAAAGATACTCTGCAGTGTTATTAAAGACAGGGTCTGATTGTGCCAAGAAATTGACCTTAAGAAAATCACGAGCATAAAACCCCACTCCACCACCTGATTTGCCTATTCTATTTAACCTAAAGAAGTTGTAGTGATCTATAGTGATCACGGAGTTCTCTTCGAGCTCTGTTAAGAATGTTTCTGTAGCTGCAAAAATATCAGTTTTATTCGACGTTATATGGTTTTTAATAGCTGAGAAATGAGAAAGAGAGAGAGAGAGAGACTTAGATTTTAATATTATTTAGAAAATAAATTTAACTATCAAAAGGAAAAAAAATTTAGTAAATTCAAATGAAATAAATATATAAGTATAATAACTAGAGTTTTGTGTGCGAAGTCAGCGAATTAATTCAGCCAGCACTCGACTTACAATGCCACTCCTAACATTCATTTCTCAGAAGAAAATTAAAGATAAACTGCTTGTACAAGTAGAAAGCGTCAGGTGCAAATACTTTCAAAGTAGAAACCTCTTTATTAAAATGATTCGCAGAAGTATTGATAAAGAAGTCCTATATTTAGACAAATAAATAGTCTAATTAGAAGACATGAGAAAGACCTGAATAATGCATCGATATTTGCTCTCACAGACCATACAGCTGAATGATCAGGACTACCATGTGCAATTATTTGTATGGAAATGGAAGTTGTAGATGTTGACGCCTTTTTGCTACAGTAATCATTTGTAATCAAAACGAAATGGGGTAGCTCGTTCGCATCAACCAATATGACCATGTGCAAAGCGCATACAGACATGAAAAGCAGGATGTAGATGGAGATTCAAAGACTGAAAAAAGTGATCATGGACCACTGTTGCATAGTTTAAAATTGGAAAAATTAAAGATTGAGCTATTTGATTTTCAGCGTCATGTGTGAGTGGATGTTGGTAACATTTTAGTATATTATCAACAAAAATGGGTGGATACTTTATTGAATTTAGACAGTTAATAAATTTCTCTTTATCAATAAGAATGGTCTGAGTTTTGAATGCAAAGTAACAAACTATTAGCATCTGTCCATCTGACTATTGATGATACTTTTCAATTCATGCCTTCCACTTCATGGTTCAAAAAAGGGAGAAAAGATGTATAAATCGTTCTTGAGAAAATTATTTTTTGCCTAAAGTAGTGCACATGAAATATCGTTAATGGAAATTGGAAATAGTAAAAGATCTAAGAATCAATAAAAATTTTAATAATATTCTTTGTATAATTTAAAATCAGGAAGCAAAATATAATTAATAATAGGATATTTTTAAAAGTGCAATACCAAGAAAAAAATATGTAAATAATAGTTCTTCAGAAGTAACTACTGGTGTATAAAAGCCGCTTATCCCTTTCAGTCACAGGAGCCACTATAGTGGCACCCTTTTTCATTTTCTTTTTTATTATTGTTTAATACGCACTTTAAGTTTAATCTTTATTTTTTTTTTGCATTTTCATATAAATGAGTGTTCATTTTATAAGTATCATATGATATATTTTGAATATATGATTGTAAATAAATCTAAAAAATTAATGTATATAGAAAAAACGTGTTTTTGCGAAAATAATTCGTGATTGAAAGGGTTATAATCATCATGGAAAACATTTACTAGAAGATATTTATGTCACTTACTGAAAAGCGGGTCAGAATGTGTTAAAACTTTTGTCTTTTATCAATCACGAACATAGAATCCGACTCCAAACCCTTCCTTTCCAGCTCTTTTTAATCTGATCTCTATGACTAATGAATCATCAAGATTAGTGACAACAGTCTTAGTGATTGCAGGTGCAAATAGTTTTTGGATATACATTGAAATTCGATAAGTGCGAAATGTGACTCGAGTCTGTTAACGTTTATATATGCTACGTTATAATTATTATCTACAATAGTATTAGTTCTTGAAACATTAATATAATATTAAAAATCATTAGAGTTCAAATTAACTAAATACATTGTAACATCAGAATAGTTTTATCCAAGGTATCAAGACTGACAAGGAAAGCACCCCACCTCCGAGAAACGGATTTGGCTGAAACTGTAGAATATGATTTTTTGATGAAAAAAAATGAACCCGTGTTTTTTGTTTTCGTCGAATAGGCCCCATAGACACGGATATAGAGATTTTTTCGAAAGTATAGTGAATAAGAGCCTTTATAAGAATTTGATTAACTAAACAACTAAGAATCTTAAAAAACATGCATGAAAAATAAAATTAAGCACAAATTAAATGCTTTAATTTAAGCTTTATTGCATTGAAAAAGCTTTTGTGGTTCAGAAGTTACAGGCGATAAAAATGTGTTAATGAAATAGCGTAAAGAATTGATTATATTTTATATGCTAAAAGTATTAAGTAAATATATGGTAATTTTCAATTAAATATAACTTCTCAACAACGAAAGCTTTTTTAATACAAAAAAGCTAAAAAATTCGTGCTTCATTTTATCTTTCATGCATTATTTTTGTAAGAGTCTTAGTTTTTTGGTTATTTAAGTTCTTATAAAGGCTTTTATCCACCATATTTTCGAAAAAATGTCTGTGTCCTTGTTTATAAACAATTCCTGTAGAGAGCCTATTCGACGAAAAAAATGAACTCGGGTTTATTTTTGCTTTCTCATAGAGAAAGCATTGTATCCATAAAAAAATTTTTTCTATTTTTTCATTAATTTGTACATATTTAGAGTCAGGGAGTCGAAAAAACTGATTTCCAGAAAATTTCTCTGTGTGTGTGTATGTATGCGTGCGTGCATGCGTGCGTTTGTGCGCGCGCGCGTGTGTGTGTGTGTGAATTCAGTACGCCAATTAGATCTCGAAAACTACTCGATGGATTTGCTTAAAATTTTGCATACAATTTATTTTTTTGTCTAACTAGGTGAGAAGCTATGAAAAATTGGTTTTCTTAGCGTAATTTTTTTGAAGTGAATCTTCTTTGCCGATGGTATACACTCTCCATAAGAGACGTATAAAAAAATTATACGGGAGTGAATTGATTTCATGACGGTACATGCAACAGAACTAATGAAACGGAAGTGTATATATATAGGAGGAGCGCCTGCGCCTCCTATATGCAAATCAAGGTACTAAATTCGTATAAAGAAAAATTCGCGGGACTGACTTGATGTCAAACGCTCAGATATAGTATATGTATACATGCATACTATATATGCAATACAAATATCTGAATCTGATCTGAATAAATAAAGAAAGCAATAGCACACGTTTACTTTTTTTTTTCTTTTTCTATAATGTTTTATGGTGAACCCTTCTCTTCCCTACATTTTTTAAAGTGTATTTTTGTAAACATAATCATTATTAACAAAAATTTTATACAGTATTAAATAAAATATTTAAAAGAAAATAAAATTAATTCCTTAAATAAACTAAATTATTTTAATATAGTTTTATTTAATTTTAAAATTATTTTGAAATTAAATAAAACAGTGATAGAACTTAAATAAACATTTATGAGTTCTATAATATCGTAAAGACGTTTCATTTTTGTCGGCCAGTCCCAAAGACTGCTACACCAATTTTTTTTAGAGCCATTTTAAGATTTTTAAAAAATTACGATTTTTCATTTTTTTTTTTGTATTTCACGTAAAATACTCGAAGAATTTGCTTGAAAATTTGTATGGAACTTATTTTCGACTGCCAAAAGAATAAAAACTTTTGAAAACTGATTTTTTTAGTGCTGTTACGTCATGACGTATCTTTTATTTCTTTTATTTATAATTTTAAAGTATCTTTTTATGTCATGAACTAATTGAAACAGTTATTGAACAATAAAGGAATTTGTGAAGCTTAACAGAAAAAGCGAAACAGTAAAGAAACTCAAAGTTCAATATTTGTATAAAACTCTTTAGTTACCAGAATTATAAAATTAAGTAGTTCAAATCGACAACGTGTATTTTGAAATTGTCAAACAAATCCTAAAATTATTACGAAACACATGGGTATAAAAGCCGAATGAAATAAATAACATTTGGGTACTACCCCATGATTATTGTTGGTACCAAGTCATATATCCTGTAATTCTCGCACTTCAACTTCAATTCAAATTCAAATTCAAATTCAAAGTCAAACAAAGTTATTGTCATATCAAATATTAATTATTTTACAAGTGTCTAATAAATTCCTTAAAAGTTACTTATACATCTGACTCGAGTCTTATTTCAATCGTGCCTATCCATAAACTGTCTGAATATAGCCAGCCTCTATCTACTTAATTCTACAAAGGTAAGAATATTAAATATACTTTTATTCTCATTTAAAAATGTTTATAAATTAACTTCAATACATTTAATAGTGAGAACGATCTCACTCAATTAGAATATTGGTGGAGTTTAACCACCACTAGATTTCATATACTTTCGTATTCTTTTAAATATTATTATAATTAACTTTGATAATTAATTTAAATATTACAAATAAATTCAAGTTACATATAAATTCATACAATTCTATAAATATATCCATTTTAATTTAGTCCTGGTGAATGCCAGGACTTAACAGCGATCTTTTAATTTTTGAACATTTAAAAATTTTTTTTTAATTTTTATTTCTCATTTTTTCTATTTTACGAAAACCATTCAATAGATTTACTCCAAAATTTGTATGCAAGTTATTCACTACTGTCTGAAGAAAACAATCTTTGGAAAACTAATTTTCTCAGTACAGTTTTAATTTTAGACCATTTCGAAAATTTTCAAAAAAATTTTTAATTTTCATTTATCTTCTATTTTGCGTAAACTATAATATAAATTTTCTCCAAAATTTTTATTCCATCAGTTCGCTATTGTCTAAAGAAAACAAGCTTTTAAAAACTAAATTTCTTAGCGCGGTTACAATTTTAGAGAATTTTAAAGATTTTTAAAAAAATTTCGACTTTTCTTATTTTTTTTTATTTTATGTAAAGTACTCGATAGATTTGTTCTAAAATTTGCAGGAAAATTATTTGCGACTGCCAAAAAAAGGGAAATTTTCGAAAATGGATTTTCTTAGCATAGTTTTAATTTTAGAGCATTTTGAAAACTTTGAAAAAGAAATTTTGAAAAGAAAATAGTATTTATTTAGCCAACGAAATCTCGAAAACTACTTGATGGATTTGCTTCAAATTTTGCACACTATCTATTATTTTGTATAAGTAGGCGGGAAGCTATTGGAAATTGGTTTTAATTGTGTAGTTTTTTTTATAAAGCCATTTTAAGAATTTAAAAAAAAAAATTTTTTTTTTAATTTATGGTTTTTCATTTTTTCTGTATTTTTCAAAAAATCATATCCTGCAGTTTCAACCAAATCTACTTCTCGGAGGTGGGGTGCTCTTCTTGTCAGTCCTGATACCTTTGTTAAGTCTTGGCTTTACACCAGGGCAGAATTAATAATTAAAAGTTGTTGTTATGAGGAAAACGTATATATGTTATATTATAATATTAAATAAAGGATAAAGTTAGTAATTGATTTATAATATAGTGGCAGAAAAACTCTACCAACTTTAATTGATTTAAATCGTTGTCACGATTAAATATACTTGACTTTTGAAAGAAATATATAAAAATATAATAGTTATAATCTTACCTTGATTCAGCTAAGTAGATACAGGTGGACAGTAAATAAGTACACTTGATTTAATATTTTAATTATAGAGATTTCATTTGATACTTTTATAATAAACTGAATACAATTCGATTTAATATATTGCGCAAATAATTTTATAATTTTAAAGTGCGAGAAGTATAGTTGTAATAAATGTATCTTTTGAAGTGCTAATTGAAAAGTGTGGGTAAAAGTGCTGCTTTAAAGTCCTCGTTAATCTTGATTTGATCTGTCTTTTTATATTGATTATCCCTGCTTTTGTTTAAAAATTTTGAATTTGTGTCAATCGATGGAGCAATGCTTGTTATGCATTTTGACTCTTATTGAATGATATGGTTAACGTGGTGAATCTGGTTCATGTAGTCTTCGTAATTGTTCTTATTTTGTTTATTCTGTAAATCGCATTGCACTTTCTTCCGTTTTTTAACAAATGGTTTAATTTTAAAATATGCCTGCTAAGTTAAATAAGCTGATTGATCAATAACTGCATATTTTTAGAATCATAAATTTTGAAATAAAAGATACGTCGTGATGTAACACCTTAGGGCTCAAGATGCTGTTTATCGGTACGAGAAGCAACAAAAGAAAAATTTGATTGTAATAACAATTTTTCCAGTTATTGATCGATATTTATGAATATCTTGAAATCTATTTGTTTATGGTATAAATTAAAATATTTTATTTAAATGTCTTCATACAATTATTTGATGTATTTTTATATTATATATTTGTTAAGTAATGTATGAGTATTGGTGTGAAAAAAGGAAAATGGAAAATTCCTAAATTATATTGTCATTTTAAGCTTGTAATATTTTAAATATATGTTTCTTTTTCCAATAGGAGATCATCTTAAATTATTCATGATTTTGCTTATAAACACTTTTTAATTAATTTAATTTATACATTTCAAAATTTCTTTACAAATAAAGTTTTGTATTATAGCTTATAAGATATTCTATAGCAAAAATGACAAATAAACTGCTTTGAAAAAGAAATTATTTAAATAGTATAAAATAATATTATATTTATCATAATAATTATAATTCTGCAAGTTATAAAATAAGAAATTTTCGTTCTTTTTTCTTTCAATTTTATAAATAACAGTCTGATATAATTTATAGATTCTCATAATTGCTTAAATATGAAATAAATATATAAGTGAATATTTATTTACTTCCGACCTGGCTCAAGTTCATTGTATAGGTAATTATGCAATCTGAAGGAAAATTAATTTAACATACAAAAAAAAACATTTAGTGTTTTTTTCAACCTTAAAACTTATTTAATCGTATAAGTAATAATAGTAATAATAGTTATATAGTATAAGCAGCAATAGTTTCATCAATTTTTGTTGTTGATTAAGTAAACCCCATTTTTTTCTTTTGAAAAACATTTTTTTTTATACATTGTAAAAATAATAATAAAAATTTGGAGTGGTAATTCTCTGAGTTCTTTTTGAATAGGTTAGGAAGATAATGTTGGCTTTGGCGGTTTGGTGTATGGTGTCTTTAAAGGTAAAGGTGGAGGTGTGGATATCGCTATGCATGATTATGTTTTTTCTTTTAATGGTACAGGTTTTGATATGGAAGATTTTCCTATCCTTATTTCTTTCAGTTAGATCTGTTCATAATTTTTTATTTTTTCCTGATTGTTATTTAATTTTATTATTAAATGTGTTAGAGAGCTGAAAATTGCTCCTAATAAACATTTAGACCAGCCATAAATAGTGTGAAGGGTGTAACCCCTTATGATTGTGTTTATAGTCAATTCAATTATTTGAATAATAAATAATATTATTATTATGGCTGAGCTTGTGGATCCAAAAGTTTTTAGTTTATTTATGAACTTATTCCAAGTATTTTCTGCAATATGGGATAATGTATTTTCTGTAAGTAGATTATTTAATGTCTACTTGTGCGTACTGTTCTCTCTGTATTACTCTTGCTATGGCGTTGAGTAGAGCTGCTTTTTCAAAATGAAACGTGATGTGTTGCTGTAATTCTTGTAAATCCTCTTGGGAGTAAATGCTGCTTGTTGCTAGAGTAAATATTTTTTCTGGTATCCACGACTTTTAAATGTTTGGTTTTAAGACTTTTACTATATTTTTTGTTAGTCGTGGTTTCTGTAGAAGATTTATCCAATTTTTTGCAATTTTATAATATTGAGGAATCATCGAATTACAGTTTATTTCTGATCCTGATTTTAATAATGTATTTGTTTTTGGTGTTAAAAACCATGTTTGATTTTTTGTTGATACTGGTAATTGAATATAACATTTGTTTGTATGCAGCAGTTGTGTCTCTACTGGTGTACATTTAATAACATGTTCTACTTTGCCTGCAAGTTTAGCCATATAGCCTGATTTCTGCATAATGTTATAAGCGAATTCGTCAGGAATTATGAAAGCAAGCGTGACAACCCTAGGGATCAGGAGGTTGCACTAAGGTATATATCAGATAACACGCAAAAAGGGCACAAGCACACAAAAAAAAGAGTTATAATAGCACGAAGGGAAAATAAGCGATAGGACGCGCACGAGATCACCGGGCACACACGTCGCAAAAATAAAGCAATAAATGACGTTATTTTATGCAGCACTAGAGCACTCGAAATAACACGAGGCTTGATTTTAACAAAATAAAAGAAGCTATAATTTAGTGAAGCTACTTAGTCTCACTCACACTAAATACGATAATGGTAATACACAACCAGAAAAGTATTACACAATATCGCAAGTCGAAACGTTCTTTACAGAACGCTGCCGACAGAATGAATGAATGACGCAATGGCGCTTCCTTCTTGTCTCTGCTCAGTTTCATCTCTCGTGATGTACGCTGCGCGCGCCGCAAGAGAGAGACAAACGATCCTTAACGGACACAAGCTCAGCTACTCGAGTCGAGCTGCTTGCTAGCTATATCAGTGCACAGTATACGTGCTTTATATTCGCACGTGTGTGCCAACGATTTTGGGTTATGCTTTTAGATATTTGACTCGCGTGGTCTGCTTTCCGTCTTGCCCGTAGTTAGATGCTCCCTTCTGTCATCTATATGCGCTACAAATATACAGATAAGTAATATGGCCAATCTGCCATGTTACACAAGGGATAAGGATTCGCGAATTACCTTTTTTTCTACACGGAGAAAAAAATCATGTTCTTATTCCATGAAATTTCAAGTGATTATTACATGATATTTCTTCACCGAATATTATTAAAAATTATTCCTAATAGTTTCAAAGGCAATATTGATAATTTAATATTCATTAATTTTTTAAAAATAAATATATTGCTGTTTTACCATCAGAATAAGATTGTATTTTGGTTACTCTCTCCCCACTACCTGCAAAGCACGCGCTACTCGGTTGGTCACGTCACCATTAAATTTACTTGAGTGCCACGTGAAAATCCCGTGAGTGGTAAGTGAATATCACAGGATAGCTAGCTGGTTATATTCACGTGGCGCTCTCAGTAATTATAGCTGGTGTCCAAGAAATAATATCATGGCACCTATAGCATTTTAAGTTAAAATCTATTCACGTTAAATTAAGGAAATGTAAAACGGATACTACACCTGTTCTCTTAAATATTGACAATCTTCTTATTTATAGCAAAATTTTAAGAAAAGAAATACATTAGCTTGTAGTATTTACTACGAAGATTATTTAGTTAAATTTTCAAATAAATTCATTCATTAGTTTTTCAGAACGTTAGGCTTGTTGTAAAAAGTCTAAAAATTCTAACATATCATATTGAAACCCAAAATTCCGAGAAACTAATGAGTGAATTCATTTGAAAATTTAACTGAATAATCTTCGTGGTAATTAGTACAAGCTAAAGCATTTCTTTTTTTCAAGTTTTTCAATAAAATGAAAAGATAGGTCAGATTCATAAGTACAGGTGTAGTGTCCATTTTACATCCCCTTAACTTGATCTCATAAGAATTTCACTTGAAGAATCATATAATTTTAACGTGTTAAATTTATCATATAAAAATAACATGATTTTTCTCTCCGTGTATCTCGCATTTTTCTTTTAAAATATTAAAATATAAATCTGTTGATCAGCCCTAAAATGTTTTTCAATATATACAAATTTTGAGTTTATATATGTAAATAAATCCAAGTTTGTAACATCTTTTCTTACCGTATTATTGTCGAATAATATTTTATTATAAGATATATTTAAAATAAATAGTTTAGGGTGTTCCGTTTTTGTTAATATTCTATCGTAAATTTTTACATTATTTAAAGCGGACGAAGAAAATATTATTGTTTCTGTGTTTATAGTATATACGGAATTTTGATTAGGTGAATTAACTATATTTGTAGGGCCTCTATATAAAGTCTTATATTTTGTTTCAAACCCCTCTTTTGCAGATAAGTGTGCCCAAAAAGTATATCCTGATTGTGAATCAATGCAATGTTGATCCAAAAATTTATATATTGTTCCCGAAGTTAATCTAATTTCATCGTTTTTTAGACTAACCTGTTATTCTTTTAATAATGTTACTTTTATAAGTCCCTGTACCGATACGTTGTCCCAGGATCCAAAGTTGTCTGCGTACAATGCTCCTGTGCATGTTTTATCTTTTACTGAGCCTGCGAGATCTATTCCTACTGATTTTGTAGAATTTATTTTTAGATCAGCTATTGTATGAATATTGTCGAATTTAAATATTCCTGTGTCGTGAATAAATTTGCATTTTTCATGGCTAATTTCGTACAGATATTCTTGCAAGGCATGAGCAGTGGATCCAAGGTGAATGAACATTGCGCAATGAAAAACTGTTCTTTGAATTTTTATTTTACATCGTATAACCTTAATTTTTTCAAATTCCGCTATTTGTAATATGATATTCTATTGAAGAATTGGTCATAATAATATTTTCTTGTTAAAAATCACATTCTCCTGTGTCTAGTAGTGAATATGTAATGATGATTGTGTCCGTAGATTCGCAATTGAATCCAATAATTGCAACATTTTCTCTAATAATAGATAATAATATTAATAAAATGATCAGCATTTTTTCTCTCCCTTTTCTCTTTTTCTTTCTGAAACATAAAATAATATTAATTTTTTCGTTCTTGTAAAATTAATTTATTTGCATGAACTAACTTTGAACCACCCTTAATATCTATAGAGATATTGCTATTTTTGTGGACTTTTAATACTTCAAAAGGTCACAAGTTTTGATTTTTTTCTAATTTACTTGGTTTTGGCTCTATTATAAGCCATACTTTATCTCCTATTTTAAATTCTACAGGATTTATGAATCTATCGCGATATGATTTAGATTTTTCTTTTGAAAGTATTAAATCACGGGTTATTTTTGCAACACCTTTCATATTAATTAATAATTTTTCTGTAAATCATTAAAGGTTTGTAATTTTTCTGATGATTTTAAAGGTTTGCTAGATGGTTATCTAGCTGGGTAGGCGAAAACTAGTTCATGTAGTGTAAATTTATGACTTGAACGAACACTAGTATTATAGTTAAATTATGCAAGTTCAAGCCAATCATCCCATTCCAATTTCTTATCAGCAAAATTTTTTTAATATTCACATTGCAACGAGTTCAAATTTGCATATTTTTTTCTTATTAAAATGAGTTCAAATAATTTTTGTTTGAAATATTGAAATATGGGTCGGTAAAGTAGATCACGTTTAAGAAAAAGAGATAAATAATTATTAGAAAAATTTATTTTTTATTAGAGAATATAAATAATTATATGATAGAATTTCTTATGAAAAAATATTTTATGATTTACTAAATTTTTGAAAAATGGATCACAATTCAAATTTGAATGAAAAACACGCCGCGGATCAGTTCACATGTTCGAATCTCTTCCGCCGGGGAACGGAAGAAACGCGCGGCGCTCTTTGTCTTGCACAATGAGTAAGAAAGAGAGGCAAAGAGACGCAACACAAAGGCGTCGCTACCGCATTACACTTATTCATGATATTAATATATTGAATTGTGCATTCGTTTCAAGTAACAAATAGGTAACTAAATGGACAGATAATTAATTTTAAACATCATTTCTTATTATTAAACAATTTTTTCTTAGATTAAAATTAGTTAAAGTATTACATAACAAATATTCTTTTACAGATACAATTAATTTTGAATATCAAGTGTAAACGGGATTTCGGAGATATATCATGTACAGTAAAGACTTAGTAATAAAAATTAATTAAATAAATTGAACATAGTTAATAGAAAAAACAGACAAGTATACAATTTAAAAATTTTTTACATTAATTAGATCATTTTTTTGTATAAGTTTCATTTTAATGACGCTGTTGCAAATAAAAAAAGATAAGATTATCTGATAGCATGCACACGTGGGGAAGTCAAATGCATGATACTTAACGCGAGATTAAATGGAAATAAAATCCTCGCACATATCCACATTGAAGCTCAGATAATTTAGATTATCGACAACGGAGAGAGGATTAGTCGACTCCAGAGCGAGTCGTGAGAGGAACGGTGCCTCATTCTTTTCCAATCGTCCAAAGAGTTAGTTGTAACTTCTTATACACTCAAAGCACCTGCTTAAGAGAACTTTTCTTATTTCTTTGAATTATTTTCTATTTTTCTGGTTGAGCCGCAAGAATAAGATTGCATTCGTACGTTTCCTTTTGTGCTTCGTTGAAAGTGTTAAAGTAAGAAATAGAGAATTTCGAATTTAATTGATTCTAAAAAAATTTTGTTTCATTAAATGAATTTATCGCGAATGAGCAATAACGAATTTTAATGTTTTCTCGTTGTTTTGATAGTCAAGCTTAATTTTCTATATCAGAATTAACAGAACAATCCTGCGTATAAGTTATACTTTGCAGGGTTGATCACTAACGATAAAATCTTTTTTGTCTAACCAACCGAAAATTTTAGAGTTAGTGTTTTGATTAACCATTAATATCTCTCATAAAAAATATTTCGTTATTAATCAGGGAAAAGACTAGGTCTTCAACCGAAAAGCCCCGAGTGGTCGTTCTATATTTCCATAAAACCGCTGCGCATTGCACAAAAGCCTGATGGTGATGGATGTAAAAGGGTGCTGAAAAGCTGCCCTTATCCGGTAGACACCACGTGCATTTTATGCCTGGTGATGCACAGGTTATCGTACACCAGGGATTAAAGTTGTCTGTTTTATTTTGTCTGTTCTATTTTGTCTGTTTCAGGTTGTTTTTATGAAAAACCATAACCATATATTATTGTATTATTAATGTATTATATAAAGAACACAGAGAGCACCAAGATCGAGATTGTTGGATATTTTCCTTAGAGAAAAATAGATAGCAAAAAAAATAATAATTAGTAGAATTTTAACGTAACTCGCAATAAGTAAATTTTGGCTGAGTCTTAAATTCATAAGTTAATGATTGCTTTAATTAGTTTAAAAAAAAAATTGCTTTTCTTTCGTTTTTCATTGTTTTCTGAGTAGAATATTCTTTTCCTTTAAAATTTAGATTCATAAATGCTAATTAAAGTTCAGAAGCTCTATTAAAACAATTAATGATTGATGTAAGTTGATGTGTTGAATAATAAATGAGAATTAAAAAAAGATGTCATACATGACTAGCTCAAAATAAATTATCCGTGTTCTTTATTTCATAAGCCATATTTATTGTCAATTTTGTGTGGGTCTAAAAAAAAATTAAATGTCATATTATTGCATGCAAATTTTCTTGTTCTATCTAAATACATTTATATTATATATCTATAGTTAAATTATATACATATATCTGTTTTGTTTTTGTGTAATCTCAATTGAAAGGACCCCATGGTCATCGCTGCGTTGTAAAGTCGGCGAATAAAACATCTGATGAAGAATAGGGCAAGATTGATAAAAAAATTATTGAAGGTTATGTCCCTACTGCTTATTTTATACTAGTCAAATTCTGATAAAGCATTAGATATTTTATTTAAAATATTAAAAGATATAAAGTCACTAAATATATATTATGAAGGTATTTTTATGAATATAATATATTTTCTTTCCAATCTTGCTTGATCATAAAATTGATGTTACAACATAGAGGATGGTGAGCCCTTTCTAAAGAAAGGCAGTAGTTTCGATTTTTTTAAATTTAAATCTTTTTGAAATAGCTTTTATTAATTTGCCTGTAAAATTTGCACCTCTGTCTGTAATTACTGGTTTTGGTAAACTGAAAATGCAAATGAATTTTTTTATTAATGCATCAGCTATAGACTCTGTTGTTTGGTCTTTGAGTGCGACAGCTGTTAAAAATTTTGATAAATGATCTTGAATAGTTAATATATATTTATTATTATTTTTAGTTATATTATAAGGTCCTATATCTAATGAAATTTCATCGAATGTTTTTTCTGGGGTATCTGTTATTATCATAGGTTGCTTTGTTTTAATTCTTTTTAATTTATTTCTTTGACATGTTTCACAGTTTTTCATACGATTTTGTATATCACTTTTTAGATTTTTCCAGAAATATTTATTTTTAAATCGATTATAGGTTCTATTAACTCCTGCATGGCGCCCTAAACTCGAAGATTGATACAATTGAAAAATTTCATTTCTTTTTGCTTTTTCATAGAGAAAGCATTGTATCGATAGAAAAAATTTTTTTTTTTTACATTAATTTGTACATATTTGGACTCAGGGAGTCGAAAAGAGTGGTTTCCAGAAAATGTCTGTGTGCGTGTGTGTGTGTGTGTGTGTGTGTGTGTGTGTGTGTGTGTGTGTGTGTGTGTGTGTGTGTGTGTGCGCGCGTGCGTGTATGTCGCTAATAATGTCCATACAAATTTTCAAGAAAATTCTTTGAGTAGTTTGAGTAAGATACCAAAAAAATTAAAAATCAAAATTTTTTTAAATTCTTAAAATGGCTCTAAAAAATAACTGAGCTAAGAACATCAATTTTCAATAGCTTTCTCCCCAGTTGGACAAAAAAATAAATTGCATGCAAAATTTGAAGCAAATCCATCGAGTAGTTCTCGAGATATTTTTGACGTACTGAATTCATGCACACACACACACACACACGCACACGCACACACGCACGCACGCACGTATGTGGGTGTGTGTGTATGTGTGTATGATTCCAGTACGCCAAAAATATCTCGAGAACTACTCGATGAATTTGCTTCAAATTTTGCATGCAATTTATTTTTTTGTCCAACTGGGGGGAAAGCTATTGAAAATTGATTTTCTTAGCTTAGTTATTTTTAGAGCCATTTTAAGAATTTTGAAAAAATTTTGATTTTTCATTTTTTTGGTATCTTACGCAAACTACTCGAAGAATTTTCTTGAAAATTTGTATGGATATTATTAGCGACTGCCAAAAGAAGAAAAACTTTTACTAACTGATTTTCTTAGCGCACTTTTAATCTTAAAGCAATTTAAAAATTAAAAAAAAAAAATTTTCTCTTAATTTTTTTTTTATTTTATGAAAACCATTCGATAGATTTGCTCCAAAATTTGTATGCAAGTTATTTTCTATTGTCTGAGAAAAATTAGCTTTGGAAAACACATTTCTTTAGTGCAATTATAATTTTAGAGCATTTAGAATATTTTTGAAAAAATGTTTATTTTTCATTTTTTTTTATATTACACAAAAAGCATTTATTAGATTTGCTCTAAAATCATCATGCAAATTATTCGTTATTGCCTTCATAAAAAAAGCTTTGGAAAACTTATTTTCTTATCGCAGTTTTAATTTAAGAGAATTTTGAACATTTTAAAAAAAAAATTTTTCATTTTTTTGGGTCTTACGTAAACTACTCTAAGAATTTGTTTAAAAATTTGTATGGTAATTATTTTCTTTGTTAAAATGATAAAAACATTAGAAAACTGATTTTCTTGGCATACTATTAATTTTAGAGCATTTTGAAAATGTTTAAAAAAGTTATTTTTTATTATTTTTCTATTATTTTATGAAAACCATTCGATAGATTTGCTCCAAAATCTGTATGCAAGTTATTCGCTATTGTCTAAAGAAAATGAGCTTTGGAAAACTTATTTTTTTAGTGCAATTTTAATTTAAGAGAATTTTGAAAATTTTGAAAGAATGTTTATTTATTATTTTTTTTTATATTACACTAAAATCATTCGATAGATTTGCTATAAAATTATTATGAAAATTATTTGTTATTGCCTTAATGAAACAAGCTTTGGAAAACTTATTTTCTTAGTTCAGTTATAATTTTAGAGCATTTTGAAAATTTTGAAAAAAATTAATTTTAAATTTTTATTTTTTTGGATCTTACGTAAACTACTCTAAGAATTTGCTTAAAAATGTGTATAGCAATTATTTGATACTATTAAAATAATAAAAACATTTGAAAACTGATTTTTTTGGCATACTATCAATTTTATTATTTTTCTATTTCACGGAAACTATTCGATAGATTTGCTCCAAAATTTGTATGCAAGTTATTTTCTATTGTCTGAGAAAAATTAGCTTTGGAAAACACATTTCTTTAGTGCAATTATAATTTTAGAGCATTTAGAATATTTTTGAAAAAATGTTTATTTTTCATTTTTTTTTATATTACACAAAAAGCATTCATTAGATTTGCTCTAAAATCATCATGCAAATTATTCGTTATTGCCTTCATAAAAAAAGCTTTGGAAAACTTATTTTCTTATCGCAGTTTTAATTTAAGAGAATTTTGAACATTTTAAAAAAAAAATTTTTCATTTTTTTGGGTCTTACGTAAACTACTCTAAGAATTTGTTTAAAAATTTGTATGGTAATTATTTTCTTTGTTAAAATGATAAAAACATTAGAAAACTGATTTTCTTGGCATACTATTAATTTTAGAGCATTTTGAAAATGTTTAAAAAAGTTATTTTTTATTATTTTTCTATTATTTTATGAAAACCATTCGATAGATTTGCTCCAAAATCTGTATGCAAGTTATTCGCTATTGTCTAAAGAAAATGAGCTTTGGAAAACTTATTTTTTTAGTGCAATTTTAATTTAAGAGAATTTTGAAAATTTTGAAAGAATGTTTATTTATTATTTTTTTTTATATTACACTAAAATCATTCGATAGATTTGCTATAAAATTATTATGAAAATTATTTGTTATTGCCTTAATGAAACAAGCTTTGGAAAACTTATTTTCTTAGTTCAGTTATAATTTTAGAGCATTTTGAAAATTTTGAAAAAAATTAATTTTAAATTTTTTATTTTTTTTGGATCTTACGTAAACTACTCTAAGAATTTGCTTAAAAATGTGTATAGCAATTATTTGATACTATTAAAATAATAAAAACATTTGAAAACTGATTTTTTTGGCATACTATCAATTTTATTATTTTTCTATTTCACGGAAACTATTCGATAGATTTGCTCCAAAATTTGTATGCAAGTTATTTTCTATTGTCTGAGAAAAATTAGCTTTGGAAAACACATTTCTTTAGTGCAATTATAATTTTAGAGCATTTAGAATATTTTTGAAAAAATGTTTATTTTTCATTTTTTTTTATATTACACAAAAAGCATTCATTAGATTTGCTCTAAAATCATCATGCAAATTATTCGTTATTGCCTTCATAAAAAAAGCTTTGGAAAACTTATTTTCTTATCGCAGTTTTAATTTAAGAGAATTTTGAACATTTTTAAAAAAAAATTTTTCATTTTTTTGGGTCTTACGTAAACTACTCTAAGAATTTGTTTAAAAATTTGTATGGTAATTATTTTCTTTGTTAAAATGATAAAAACATTAGAAAACTGATTTTCTTGGCATACTATTAATTTTAGAGCATTTTGAAAATGTTTAAAAAAGTTATTTTTTATTATTTTTCTATTATTTTATGAAAACCATTCGATAGATTTGCTCCAAAATCTGTATGCAAGTTATTCGCTATTGTCTAAAGAAAATGAGCTTTGGAAAACTTATTTTTTTAGTGCAATTTTAATTTAAGAGAATTTTGAAAATTTTGAAAGAATGTTTATTTATTATTTTTTTTTATATTACACTAAAATCATTCGATAGATTTGCTATAAAATTATTATGAAAATTATTTTTTATTGCCTTAATGAAACAAGCTTTGGAAAACTTATATTCTTAGTTCAGTTATAATTTTAGAGCATTTTGAAAATTTTGAAAAAAATTAATTTTAAATTTTTTATTTTTTTTGGATCTTACGTAAACTACTCTAAGAATTTGCTTAAAAATGTGTATAGCAATTATTTGATACTATTAAAATAATAAAAACATTTGAAAACTGATTTTTTTGGCATACTATCAATTTTATTATTTTTCTATTTCACGGAAACTATTCGATAGATTTGCTCCAAAATTTGTATGCAAGTTATTCACTATTGTCTAAAGAAAATATTATTTGGAAAACTTATTTTCTTAGCGTAGTTCTAATTTAAGAAAATTCTGAAAATTTTTAAAAATGTTTATTTTTTATTTTTTTTTTTTATATTACACTAAAATCATTCGATAGATTTGCTCTTAAATTATCATGCCAATTATTCGTTTGCTTAAAAATTGCTCAAAACTCCAAGAGACCCACAGCACAGCTGGCTGAATAAATAACTTAAAAAATAAAACATTAGAGATCAGCACGTGTAGATGTAAAAGAAAAAATAATGCTATAGTAAATACGTACCACCGTATGCACGCATAAATCATAATACGATCTGCACGGGAATTATAAAACCTAAAATAGAAACGAACTGCTACCAGTTCGAGCAACACATGAAAATAGCAGGGTTGATTCTTTTACAATCATTGGGCTCACAAAAAGCAGTCTTCTCTCCAAAAAGTAAAGAGATATCATATAATACAATTGATATGTAAGACTGAGAGGCAAAAAAAATGCAAAATGTCTACTCACACGTGTGGGCGAATGTAAATTACACGTTTCGCACAAATGTAGAGAATCCTGAAGGTATCAAAGCATCGTCAAAAATAAAGCGAGCCTGCGCAGCCTCATCTCACACAGCAGCGAATATGGCTTACCTCTCCCTTGGTCTTAACTAAATTTTCACATAAACTCAGCCTTGAATTTCCAAGCCCAGTAGATGCCGGTTAAAAATCCAAACAGCACAAAAATACGCATAGGAACATCTTCATCAGATAAGGATACTCCACAGAATCCTTAATTTTACCAGGATAAGAAAGAGATGTTTGGTGAAAAGATGCCACCTGTTGGAAAAGACTTAATGCCAAGATAGAAGTAAAAGAAGCACATAGCCCCGCAGAAAACTCCAAGAAAAGAGAAATTATTTCATTTTTTAATTATTTATTAATTTTATAATTTTCATTCAATCATAACAATTTAATTCTTTTATTTTTAATTGATTTATGATCTATAAATTCTATATTTTTTCGCTTTAATTCCATTCTTTTTAAATTATTTTTATTTTCATTGTATTTGTATATTGTATTTTTTATTATTATAAAGATTTTTTTATGTTAATTAAAGACTTTTTAATAAGTAACAGTTTTCTAGAGCTTAACATTTTAAATAATATATAGATCTTCTATTTTTTTTCACTTTACTAAATGTCATTTACATTATATATAAATAAAAATTTTTTTCTATCTTATTCTATATAAACTTTGTCAAATGTTTGAACTTGAATTTTATTTATTGTTAATTTTTCTGTGCACTTCTGATACATGTGCTTTGTTCATAAAAACACACTTACGAGCTCTGTCGTTAAAGGACGGCAGTAGCCCAGTTGTTAAGACAGCAGGCTCACGTTCTAGTGGACCGGGTTACAGTTCTCTAGGAAAAATTCAAAAATTAAATTTCGGGTTTTTCCTTAGGGAATGGAAACCGAAGATTACACCAACAAAAGTCCCACAGTCCTCCCCACCCTATCGCTAATACCCATTGTGACAGTTATTTATTACACGTTGCAAAAGAAATTAGATTTCAATTCAATTTAACTTTAGCTAAGCTTATGAATTTTACTAAAATACGGAGCTGCTAAAAATTATATTAAATATAATAAACTAGCAACAGACTTCGGCAAAGCTAGTCAGTATATTAGATTGATGTGCAACGGAGTATTTTTCTATCAGCTTGTTGCTGCGCGTCTCCCTCTCTCTCTCTTTCTCTTACCTGATCGAGAGACGCGATGCCGCTAGCACAGTTCTCCTTATTTTTATCAGGTTCAACTCTCCTAGTTAAACCTATTTAATACTTTATATAAAATATATATATTTGACTATAATAAAAATAAAGACCGCGGAGGCGTTGGGGTAAGCAACAGGTACAGGCTTTATATATAATATTCACATGCAATAGATAGAATCAAGACTTTACATTTAACATAAATTTATTAAGAGTAATAAAGAAAAATACAAAATCAAGAATTGAATCGTAAATGATAAAGTGAAAGAAATAATTAACTAATATGACAATATTTGAATTTACAATAAAGATATTCTCTAGAAAGAGCTAGCAATAGGGGAGGACGCGACGCGAACTAAATTACACTATAACACAGGTAATATCACGCACGCACTTTGTAACGTAAGGTTTCTCCGAGGAAAGAAACCTTACTTCATGAAACTTACAATTACTTACGATAACGTCGAGAAGCTTCTCTTATACCGAAGACTCTACGCTGATCACTCGCTCGTTGGCCATCGGTCGCAACGCTGCAGCAATCCTGGTTGCGGGAGCTAGTCAAAGCACGCTCTCGAGAAATTGTCCCTAGACGAACAAAGGTTGCTATCTTCCTTAACGGCATGTCGGAGCTGCAGCAACCGAGTTTTGCTTTTTTTATTTTATCGATATCTTTTTAAATTCTTAAATTAAACAAATATAATGACTTGTCCGCACTAAAGTTATATTAGTACAATAATTTTTGTTAAAATAAAAAATCATTTGGACTTGTTATTTTTTTATGAGCTTGGATTGGAAATTAGATATCAAACTCGACAAACCTAACCTTAAAATACGATATATTGAAAGTTTTTATTATAACTTTGTATGTATAATATTTTGGTGGTTTTCTTGAGTTGTCCGCACTAGAGTTTAATCTTACAAATTTTTTATTTTTAGCAAAAAAACTCAATTAAACGCATCGTTTATTCATAAGTTAAGATTGGAAATATTATTAGAAGGCGGACAGCTTCGTCATGCTCTTAATCAGGATAACACCTTGGGTTTAATAATGCACGTGTCTTACGGTTTGAACAGAAGCACGAGTCTTGACACGGAATCAATGCACTAACAAAAGTTATCGACTATTTGCACCTATTGCAATGAGCTTTCAACGGCAGCCGGAAAATGTCTGACGCGCCTCGTGGTCGACTCGGCGTTCTTCCCTTGATGGTCAGTAAGTTACGTCTTTCTTCACGTAACTCTGACGGCTTGTATGACTGCGCGCGCGTCATATATTATTTCCTGCTCGCGCGATATTCAAACACGGTAAATTACTGTAACATCATAAGAACTTGAATTACCAAGCAATTAAAACTCTTACAATAAAGTATATAAAAGATAAAATGAAGTACAGGTTTAATACTTGAATCAAAGCTTTGTTTCATTAAGAAGATTATCAAGTAAATCAAGTTGTCAGATTACTTTGAAATTTTGATTACATGTTTATAACATTATGTACCTGCCATTAAATTTTTAGAAGCTTTAGCAGTACCGTTTTTGAGATATAAACTGCCAAAGTTTCAACTTTTAATACACAAGCCCCGTATTGATGTGCTGTAAAAGGGTCGTTTTCAATGATTATGAATTGATTTTTAGCCAGATTTAAATAAAAAACTAATATGTAATTTCGAATTTTACAAAAAATATATTGATCACAAATTAAAAAATACTAGCGGTTTTCGAGAAATTACAACTCAAACATATATGAGCAATTATTCAAAACAAAAATACAAATTTTTTTGGAAAAATTGTTTTATTATTTAAAAAGCAAGCATGTACAATCATTTTTAAAAACATAATATAATCGTTTATAATTTGTTTGTACAAATAAAAATTATAACAATAAGTAATAATAAAATAATAATAACTTTAACTTTCTAACTGTTAGATCAGCACAAATTTTTTTTTTATTTTTCTACGTTTTCTTCTTATTTTTATTTTCATTGACTTAGAATCGACTAAATTCCATTTATTTGGTTTCAATTGATAATGAGTATATGGTAGCTTTACAAAACATTAATCACAAGACAAATAATTGAGGTATAACATATTTTTATCCCTTACACTCTAGAACAATTGAAAAATTTTATTGGAATCGGGAGCTCATTTCAATTTTGGTTGGACGATTTTGTCTATAACTTCAATATCTGCAACTGTGATAAAAAAAATTTTTATTTTGTAATTGGATGCTCTATTAACAGCAATAATCATATCATCTGTAGATGTAATATCATTACCTGCTAAGACAAACTCATCACATAGTCTTTCAACTGTTTCACCAGCCGCATCCGCACTACTTTTTCCATGCTCTGGAGTAGAAAAGTTTCACGAAGCATTTTTTAATTGCAATTTCTCACAATAATGCCTAAATAATTAAAAATTTGTTTCATTTTTTTACTGTGTCGTTGGGCCATCACTACGAATATGAATTGTTTCTATATTTGGTAACATTGTCATAATAAGTTGAATTACTGGTTGTAAGTGGGCCCAGATTGCAGCTGCGTCGTGTCTCAAATTTTCGGACACAGTACAAAAAGAAATACATACTGGTTCATCACGTGGAGATTTTGAAGTGAAACTACTTTACCGACGGTATACACTTCCCATAAGATACGTATAAAAAATTTTACGGGAATAAATTGATTTCACGATGGTACATGCAACGGAACTAATGAAACGAGAGTATATATATATATATATATATATATATATATATATATATATATATTTATATATATAGGAGGAGCGACCGCGCCTCCTATATGCAAATCAAGGTACTAAATTCGTATAAAGAAAAATTCGCGGGACTGACTTGATGTCAAACGCTCAGATATAGTATATGTATACATGCATACTATATATGCAATACAAATATCTGAATCTGATCTGAATAAATAAAGGAAGCAATAGCACTTGTTTTCTCTTTTTCTTTCTTTCTCTATAATGTTTTATGGTGAACCTCTCTCTTCCCTACATTTTTTAAATTGTATTTTTGTAAAATAAATATTATTAACAAAAATTTTATACACTATCTCATTTAAAATTAAAAAAAATTAATTCCTTAGATAAATTAAATTATTTTAATTTAGTTTTATTTAATTTTATAATCATTTAGTTTTAAAATTATTTTAAAATCAAATAAAATAGTGATAGAACTTAAATAAACATTTATGAGTTCTATAATTTCGTAAAGAAGTTTCACTTCTGGCAGCCAGTCCCAAAGACTGCCACACCAGTTTTTTTTTTATAATAAAAAACTTTCGTATGAAGGATCAGTTTTTTTAGAAGCTCCAAAGTGTACTGCTTGGATTTCATCTGCATATTTACATAAGTAATTTTCTGAGAAATCTACGACAGTTTAAACTACATTGGTTTTCAAATTACATTTAAAGTTTCGAAAAAAATTCAACTGATAATAAGTATCAAAACTATGTTTTAAAAATGAAGCAATTGATGAATTTAGTTCTTGGATCATCTCGGAAATGGTACAATAAATTTTATTTTTTGATGTCACAGTAACATTAAAGGTTTTATTATTTAAGCACCCACTTATTATAGAATTGCTTAACATTACTTTTTATATATTTCAAAATTATATTGCCACATTTTTTACATTCCCTATACATAAATTTTTTACTTAGCAGATCGCAGACTAATTGCTTAATAAAATTTTGTGAATTATTAGATGACACAATTTTTAAGTAATGTAATTTTTGCAAAAGAAAATTGAAATTTGCATGATGTCACACAAACATGTATTTCGAGTATTAAATTTTTTTTAATAATCCAAAAAGGCTTTAATTGATAAAATACAGACTGCGATATTTTCAGTTTTTCTGTTTGCAAAAATTTTTTATGAAGATTGTAAGCTGTATCAGTTAAGTAACGTTTTTTCTTTGACAGTCCCATTTCTTTTTATAACGTCTCTAATACCTGGCGCTATAGACGAATTTTCATCTCTTTCAAGAAATTGACATATTGCATTACTCACATTTTTTCTTTATTGTAATCTCACTTTATTTTGACGACTATAGTAGTATATGGACTGGTATAGCGAGACATATCGATTTTTTTGCACCTGTCTCTCTCCCCCATTGTTTCGCTCCCCCTGTCTCGACCCCTTGTCTCGCTCCCCTTTACATGTCTGGCAGGTGTGGTAGTATAAAGGGGTGGTATAATCGTGAATTAATTTGACCCACTTTCCCCTCCCCCACCTGTCTGGGTGTTCTGGTAAATAAGGTGTCCTCTCTCCCGCACCTGTCTGAGGGTGTTATAGCTTCTATGGTGACCTTGAAACCCGAAATGATTTGCATCTTCTGTCTTTTTTCTTCAGCCGTAAGTATAGTATATATGTATGTGTGTTTGTGTATATTTTTTAATGTGAGTAACATTATAAAAATTAAATAAATAAGTCATTAAAAATCATATAACATTGTCATGAAAAATATTAATATCAAAAAATCAGAATATTGTTTCCAGGTTGATGATGATTGATTTTCCTTCTTTTTCGTCACCTTGTACTAAAGGTGTTTTGGCGGTGTTGGAACTATTTTGACCCATAGTGTTAAACGCGTGATATATAGATATGATAAGAGACAAATTATTTATTGTGAAAAGTTATTATTTAAATGAATGTTTACATTTGTGTTATTTTTTTTATTATGTCTTTGAGAACGTTCTAATTTTACTGTTTCTTTTTTATAATGCTCCTTATATTTTTCTCTCTTTATAGCGCTGTCTGTAGAATGTAATGAAGCGATCTTACCTGTGCATTGCCCCATGTCTATTTCGAGCAATCGTTATAAAATAAATGAAGAATTATTGGGAAGGGTGGTTGTTTTTATAGTTAAAAAAAAACAAGTCATTTACACAATTGAAGCAATTTATTAATATTAACATATATTTTTATACAGGAATCATTACATCCCTCAAATCTTTTACAACCATCGATAAACTGAATGCGGATATTTCAGATTAAACAAATTTTAAATATAAGCTTTTATAATGATCCGTATCATCTACCATATTTTTTGTGACTTAACCTTCTAATTCGGTATTGAGAATAGAATAGTATTGTTTAAATGATTTGTAGTCGTTAAGAATTACTTTTGCGTTGTCCAGTCCTTCTTGTCCAAGTTAATTTTTTAAAAAGTCTAGTATGTGATCAGTAGTACGGTTGACCTTACCGACAAGCTCGCTTAAATCGTTGAGAAGAAGATCTACCAAGACACTTTGTTGACGAAGACCTTCGAATGTTGACTGTTGCATGACTATACCTGATGGATGATTAAAAGTTTTTCTCTTTTTGCAGAGCGATTGTCCTGGAGTCTCTTCTTCTTCCTCGGAGACGTGTATCTCGTTTGGGTGAGGTCTTTCGTCAATGCTGATAGATTTGGTGCCGTATGATGTGGTGAAATTTAAATCATGATTGGTTAGAAACAATTTAGTCGGTCTTCCGAAATCTTGATAAAAAGAATAAGAATTATGAAAATAAGCTGTTATGGCGTCAAATTGATCTTTGAGAAAATCCCAGCTACGGCGATCAAGAGAGATACTTTTGTGCGAGCCACCTGATGAAACTAGTTTAATAACTTCGTGATAGTATCCGCCACTATATTCAAGACCGATACAAATTCTCTTTGAGTTCGACTTATTGAGCGCATAGCTAGTAGATAATAAAAGGTTTGGCAATTCCGGTTTTACCGGATCGCGTAATTCACAAGGAGCCATTTTTATGTGTTGCTCTATCCGAAGTTGAATTTGTACTGAAATTTAAAAAGAACATTTTACCCTACTGCGCATATGACAAATCAGAATGTAGAGGGCGGTAAATACTTTTATAATAGGGTAGTAACACCTGGTCTGTATATTAGGTGTGCAATACAAAAAATATATATACAAATTAAATAAAAAGAAATATTATTAGGGGTGGATAAATTTCATAATAGAATACTAACACCTGGTCTGTAGATTTATTTGCTCTGTCTGCCAGATTTATTTAGGTCCAAAAATGTCAGATACACTTCTCAATACTTTCTTCTTCTTTCGCCTTGATGTTTTCTTTTTCTTGCCTATACCACGCTTATTTGTCTTTCTCTTTGTCTTTCTTTTCTTGCTCTATGCGTTGTGTGCGGGAACACGAGCTCGCGTTGACTGTCGTTTGCGCTTAGCAGTAACAGCTTTATATTCACTACCTTTCATAATATCGGAAATTTTATTAGCTGCTTTTCTTTTTCAATTTTGACCCGATTCTCGAGCACGCGTGTTGAGAGACTCTTTAAAATTCGCTCTCTTAATCGTCACGTCGTCTAGCACGTTCAAGCCTGTTCGGACGGCTTCCTTGCCTACTGCCTTGGCCTCACTGGCAAGATATGGTACAATTTTTATAAATAATCCTCCGAGAAAGCTACCAATTCCAGAGCCTTTTTGAAACGTTGAACCAGAGTAAACGTTTTTAATACCGCTTCCACCACCACCAGCCTGCTCGTCGTAGTAATGAATATAATAACTCATATCGCTACGTATTTAACGACTACGCTTGAAATGAAGCGTAACCGTCAGCGTTCCATACTCAAATGGTATTTTACGCCCATGCTGATCTCTTATATCGATAACAATATTTCGAAAGGTATGATGTAGTAGAGGTATGTATTGAATCGGTGCAAACTGTTTGACAACGGTTGATCCGAATTTGTACTTTGAATTTTCCAGGATTACAATGCGTAAAAGTGCCGTTTCCGTATCACCAACTGCATAAGGTTCGCATATGTCTGTGTAAACGTAGAGCTGATCGGGTATGGCCCGTGCTAAACTAGCTGGTCTATTGCCCACATTTATACTTGTTCCTGAGTTGGGAGTGACAAAAGTTCCTGTTTCTCTGTGGACAATATCTTCAAAACCAAAAATTCGACGAATTTTTTCGTTGAAAGTCGTGTAGTGCAGTTCTTCGCAAATGCAAATCCTTTTTAAGGTGTAATAACCTTTCTGAAACTCAGTCGGTTCAAGCTTCTGATGTTCACGTGCCTCGTGTACTTTATTTATTTCTTCCGCAAGTTGTTCTATGCTACTGTATACGCCATAAGAAAAATTACAAAACCCATTATTTTTCGAAACTTTGGGCTTAGCGCTTCCTAATTTAAAAGTATAATAAGCTTCAGGTTCTTGAATATGTATAATAGTACAGGGTATGTGTATTTGCCAGTTACCAATTAATCTAATTTCACGACATAAATAAGTGGTAAAACAAGTAGTCGTATTGTCGGGAAAATAGCGCATAATACTGTTACTCGGTAGTACTAAATAAAAATCATCTAGATTATCCATTATTTTTAAATTCTTTCAACGTCTGTTGCTTTTATCCAAGAATTAAATTTATCCGGATATCCTTTACACTTTACAAATAGCTGTTTTTTATTTCCGCTTCCTTTGGTCCGAAGAACTCGTTCAATCTTAAAATTTTGATCTTCCAATAGTTGTTGTGATCCTACAGGAGCCAATTCTTCTGTATAAAAGAAACCGTCAATGTCCTCTTCTTGTAAATCTTGTAACTCGTAGGTATAAAGATTTTGCCTGATAGAAAAGCGTTTAACTTTAAATACTTCTTCGCTATAATTCTTCTCGAATCCTTTCGCAAAGGTTCCCTTAGAGCGACTGATCCTCACGTAGTCACCAACCTCGTATTTACGGTCTTTTATTTGCCTTTGATTTTTTCTTCGCTGAAGAGCGCGCCTCTGTAAATTCGCTCGTGCCTCAGCTGCGTTATATAAATTAACCTCTGAAGGTTTCATCTTTATACCTGAATGTACTGTATTGTTGTATGCATAAACTATCTTTTGTATTACATCAATGTATCTATGTGTATTGTGATGTGTGAAATATCTCCAAACACGTTCTTTGAGAGTTCGATTAAGACGTTCTACCACTGCCGCCTCAATGTCTGGATTTCTTGCCGCTCTAAACTGTATGTCATATTTTTTAAGAGTATTTTGCAAACCAGCACTAACAAATTCTTCACCTTTGTCAGTATGTAAGTAAACAGGTGTACGACCATTGGCTCGCTTAAGAATCTTCTCTAATGCAGCTGATACAGTATGCGCTGTTTTATCCCTCAGTGGTTCTACCCATGCATACTTACTGAGCACGCCAATGACTACTAGTAAATACGAATAACCGCCATTTTCTTCTTTAAGACTTGTTAGCTGACACAAATCTGCTTCCCAAACGTCATCCACGTTAGTTACGTTATAGTGTAATCTAGGAAATTTTTTTCTTACAGGACGAAGAAGAGTGTAAGCATCTTGATTATTCAACCAGTCGTGTATTCGTTTTTGTTCTTTTTCTCTGTTTTTCAATGATTTACCCTTTATATTTACACGTATTAAATTTCGCGCTCCTGCATAACCTGCTTCGTGCGAAGGGTCGTAATACTGATTTTCCAAAAACATTCTCTTCATAGGTTCGCTTTGAGCCACTTTTTCTTAGCAGTATGTCTCGTTACGGGTGGAGTAAATACTGGTGATAACATTTTCCGTTTAGCAGTATTTAAAGGAGACGTTAGCCTATTAGCAATTTTTAGAATTCCCGTGTTTCCGATCAGATCATTAGGCGTTTCTGAACTCCCGATAAACTTTGCAAATTTAAATTTACCAATAGGCGCTTCGTCATCATCCTCGATCTTTTTCCTTTTCTTTTGCAAAACATCGTTAAGCAATTCTGCTATGTTAGACCGTGGTATAAGTTCTCCATCTACGATAACGCTTCCAGTATTATCCCATTTTAATCGATCTGGCTCAAAAGTTCGCCAATGTTTTAGTAAAAGTCGTGCTTTTCTAGCATAAATTTTAGGCACGTTATCGAGTATTTTTTCTTCTGTTAGAGGTATCAGTGTAGCTTCGATTTCGTCAATATCTCGACCAATTTCACCATCATCCATACGTTCGTTATCTTTGAAAAATAAATAACGCCTCAAAACTTGCAAATAATTTTTACACTTTTCTCGCTCACTGCTATAACTTTTAGAATTAATAATTTTATACATTTCCGAATCAAGCCGTGCTAAATTATCACCAGGTGTCTGTATAGTTTTTTCAATATTTTCAGTTGTGCTATTTGTCGAAGAATTAATTATAGGCACAGCTCCTCCCTGCTGCTTCTGCTGCGAAAAACCTTGTATTTGTTCCAGAGTTTTTTCGGGGACAATGACCATTTTTCGAGCGCGTTCCGTAATTTTTTGTTTTGCCTTGAAAGAAAATTAATTTTTGTTTCCTAAAAATTTGGAAAAAATTGTGCTTATCAGTGGAGCCAATAGAAGTGGTAAAAAAGAACCACCACTCTGAATTATAGTACGTTTTTTAGCTTTCCAAGCACCAGCACCACCAGCTGTTTTTCTACCACTTTTTACTAATTTTCTTAATATAGTTTTGTGTTTTTTTAAACGGTTTTGTTCATGAGTTTTTAATTTTACAACACCTTGCAATACATTCAGTGCACACTCGCAAATACACTTCATGAGATTTTTATCGGCTGTACGAATCAAAGCTGAGCGCTGTTGACTATCAGCGTGGCTCAGAGCATTTAAAAGTGCAACGTGCTTTTTTGAATATAATTTTCCAGGCGTACAGCAGGTGCTAGACTTGATGGAATTTTTTCTCTTTCCTCCTCCTGGTTTTCTTTTTGTTTCAGATGGGGCCATTGATGTTGTCTCAGCCATCGCTATTTGAAGACTGCTTCTCCACTACGGATGCTTTTTTCTTTTTATTTCTTTATGCTCACCTGAATCTCGATGAAAATTTAGGCACGTAAGCATAGTGCAACTTGTCATCGGGAAATATGTCGGTGCGAAAGCGAAACTCATCTGGAGTATCTTGTTTCAAATCCAATAAAAGATAGCTAAATGGCCTACTACAGGCATCGATGTAGGCTTCTTACAAGAACTTTGGATCCTCAGGGTAAACTTGTCGAGCGAAAATTGTATTTGCGCGCGATTTCTCGGATTTTTGAACAACACAATATAATTTGAATTCAACGATAAATCGCGCTGATTTGGTCCCTTATGAAAAATATTTTGCGTGATGAAAATTACACTGATATTTTTATGATGACAACCTTTTGTGAATAAATCAAGTACTGTATTATTCGATGATTCACGCATCAGATCGTCGAGTATGAGTAATTTTGTCTTATCATTGTCATTGGAATAGTCTGTAGCTTGCGGTAAGCCTTCTCGAAATTTAATGCGTTGATTACCACCTACTTTAAACTCGTTACGGTATGCTTCTTGCCACTCGGCGTAATAAAAGAGAATACGATCAAAATTCACATTGCACATTTGTGGCAAATTACAGAGAAATCGCTTTACAAAAACAGTTTTCCCACACATAGTAGGCCCCGAAATTATACACGTAAAGGGATGTTTCCATCGTGTATCCATTTCGAATACTGAATACAGAAGGCATAAGTTTTATACTCTTATGTTGAAACTCCACTTTATTTTATTTTTTTTTTCAAGTTAAGTGGTTGTGATGTAGAGAGGGGGGTGGGCGGCGGCGGCGCGGGCACACGTGTTTTTCATTAGCTTATTCAACACGTGTGCGGGGATAAGCTTATTTTCCGCGTTAATCAGCTAAATAAGAGAAGTATATAAGCTTATCACTGCGCGGGGTGTTAGCGTATTGTTAGCGTCTATGAATTATTGATAATTGTTTTCTAAAATAAAATAGATTTCATGGAATTTTTTTATCATTTTTTATCATTCATATTGATCATTCACTCTTGTAACCAAAAGGAAGAGAAAGCGATAAGGAAACATATCGTCTTTTTTTCAAAACAACCCTACAGGTTTTGAATTCTTCTCTTGTTGTGACCTCGTGGTAAGGTGTGCGTCGTATAGATTTAAAATTCAATCGTATTTCGTTTTCATTCGTCTCTTTCTCATTCTCTTCTCTAAGCTTTCTCGCAAATACTTCGTCTATGAGCGTTTTAATACTATCAAAATTTATTTTTAATGAATTTTTGAAATTTAGAGTTATTTCCCTAACCTTGCAACATTCATAAGTATTTCCTGACGGTGTCACAGCACAATAAGCGTAAAACTTTGGTGCTGCAGACATCATGGTATCTATGTGAGTACCAGGACCGTAAGATCTTAATTCATCCGTCATATCACCCAATAAGTTTCTCAAGGCTGGCTCGTATTCATCTTAATCGTCCTTTTTTACAAAAATACACGAATCGGTATCACAGTACAGAGTACGTCTATCAAGCTTTTCTATGTGTTTGTACAATCCTAGCCTGGCTTGCGCAGTTGTGAATGCTGCTATTACCACATTTGTATTGGATGATGCTTCAACGGCTTCTTCTCTAAGCTGCCAATGAACGTATAAAATATCGTCGTTTACAGGTAAAATACTTAGAACTTCTTTGTCAGGAGAGGTTAATAATCGCAAGAGATTTTCGCGCGATTTTACGATTTCCGTTTGTTTTAAGTTGCTGTGTTGTCCAAACTTTCCCCAAAAAGAATCTAAACAAAGTTTTGCTACAGCTCTTAGACCAGCATTGTTTTCTATTTTCTCGCGATCTAATCGAATACCTTCGTTTTTTTCATACTCATCCAAGTAGCAATTTCGCATCATCGTCATTTACACACCAGGCGGGCCATCCGCTTGCTTCTTGTTTTATTTTCAAAAACGTATTTACGTATCCAGCAAAAAGACCCTCTTAATACCGTTAAAGCGTGTCATTTCGTATTTCCATATAACGTATATTTTCGTTATACGGTATCCAAGTTCGACAGCTTTACGTAATTCGTCGGCTACCCAAGTACCCGTAAATTCTCGTTCACCAGCATTTTCGTGATTACAGTCGCTTCCTCGCATTTCTTCGCAACAAGATCGACAAAGAGCAAATAACAATCGACCGTGCATTTTAACGGGTAACAAAGGTAAGTACAGGTTTCGCGGTGGTAAGACTTTATACTTGACCAGTCCCTCAACGCGTTGCAAATCATTATCATTTTCTCCAGTTAGTTCACGATACTCATCTCCAATGTAAATTTTTGGATGTCCAACGGGATATCGTCCACGTTTGCAAACGTAAGGATACAAGGAGCATATATCTGTGTATTTAATTTTTTCACCTTTCTTAATTTTATAATATGGAATTATATTTTCAGTTTCTCCGCCAAAAAATGCTTCTCGAGGATTTAAAGTAATATTACTCATTGAAGGGTGATTGCGCGCGTATTCAGCTATTTCCGGATTCTCAAGTTTAATTTTATCGAATTCGCATTCCCATATGCAGCGAACCTTATATCCGCATTTTCGAATTTTATTTATTTTTATCCATGTATTTTCATAAACTTCATTAAACGTACGTCCAAAAGCGATGGATGTATCTTGATTTTTATCAAAATATTTGGGACAACCGTGAGTATAACAACCTTCGTATTCAAAAACTATACTCTTTTCATTCTGATTTTCCGATGAAGGTGGCAAAAATCCATCTACGAGAAAACCTTCAGGTAACCTGAATTCTTTCGCCCTACCAGCATGAATAATTTCACGACCGATTTCTCGTTCACATGCTAATAACCATTCAATTGATTTCTGAGAATGTTTATCACAGCGTCGATAGCCAGCAGGAGGTATAATTCCAATACTCTTAGGTAATAAGAAATTTTTTCTATAAACGAGAGAACATGCACTTGCGATAGTAGTTGCAGATGTAAATGGACAGATTTGTCCTACGTCTAAGAAAATTTTTCTAAAGACCAAACATGCGTGTCTTAAAATTTTAACATCCATACGACAATATTCTACGATTTCATTTTTAAAATCGAATATGAGTCCGCTCAATGTTTCGGAATCGTACCACGTAAAAAAGGTATCTCTTTCCGTGCACGACATGGAATCAGGCGCGTAAAAATGCGTATCGGGCAATGGACCTACGTAATTTTCGTTCTCAACTTTATTAAACAGATGCGGCAAGTAGGCCTTTTTCGCGCTAGCCGGTAAGCCGGATGTTTCCGTTAATGCGCTTAATTTCATATGGAAATAATTTAAACTATCGATGAATTTTGTTCTTCCGCATTGTAGCAGAATTATATTTCGTCCGTTAAGAATCACCTGGAGTGATGTTTGACTATATTTTTCTATTAACTCTTTCAGCATAAATTGTGCGTCAAAACCACCAGCATTGTGCGCAATGCATATAATTTGCTTAAAATCTGTTCTATCGCGTATATACATATCTGAAAATTGCTCATTTAGGTTTGTTTGAAAAACATGCTCGCGAATACCACAAGTACCGCATCTTTGAGAATAATCATCATTCTCCAAAAAATCATCACATGTTTGCTGTACAACGCAGAAGTTGGGAACGTGCAATCGTGCGCTGGTGTGACTTCTGTACTCTCTATCTTGTTGTGTTTCTAAATCGTAAAATACAAACAGAGTTTTCTTTGTATTTTTTTTAACATTGTCTGCATCGTCATCCGCGGCTAGAGGGCGCATATAACATAACTCATTAACAGAATGTTTTCCTCGACAAAGCTTACACCAATTAACCCCACATTCGTGCTTGCCCCTATGAACATGAATAACTTTATTACGAACTTGGCAAATTTTAATAAGTTCGCAAATTTTTTTATTTTTCACCTTATAATTTCCATTTGTTTGGTGATTTTTGTAGCAAACGTTATTAAAAAAAGTTCTATTGCATTCATTACATTTCAAGATAATACCATTTTCTTTTTCACATGATGGGGATAGAAAACAGTTTGGGCATGTATTTGAACACCTATGTTGGTCAATATATCTGCAACATTTATTACAATATTTACAGAAAAATCTTTTACCCGCTGCTCCGGTTATATTTAAAATAGTATGATAATGACGTTCATTAGAATCATAATATAAATTTATGTTAATTGTGAATTCACATTATTTTTTGATTGGGCAATTGATGCGACCATTGAACGCGACCGTTAAAGAATGGTAGTTCCCCACTTCCGAAATCACTCTTATCATATACCTGTATAGCAATGCCAAGTCTACTATAGTATTTCTAAAATTTATCTATTTCACAAAACCCCCACCCTTCCGTCGGAATATTCAATTCTGCATTTTTTATCAACTGCAAAGCGTACTCTTTTTGCAAAGTTCTGCGGCCATCGCGAATGAACGACCACTGCTTTTTCATATCGTTAGAATCGTTATTTTTATAATTTATATACATCTCTCCAACTACTAATGCTCGCGACAAACACAAATTATCTTTATTTTGTATAAAAACTATTGACTTTTTATGTAGTATGTTTATATTTAATTTATTTTTTTGACCGGTACCCTGTGGTAAATTAACATACGTTGCTTCTATAACAAAACTTTCGTCTATCTCAAAATTTTTGTTGCTCTGAGTTAAATTAGATATAAGTTCCCATAAACCGTCGTAATTAAAATAAATAATCGGTCTTAGCGACATTCCGGCCGGACCATGGCTAAAGCGAATACTTTTTACACTGATTCCTATTAAGTCATTTTCTTCCCCAAATAATATTAAATATGCATGTATATCCCGCATAATCAATTCTAACCATACAATTAGATTAAAATTTTCCGCAGGGGGTTGCATGCTAAGAATTAATCTTGTTGCATTTAATTGGAATTTTCTGATATAATGATTACCTCTTTGGTTAAGGCGACTACGGAAGTTCGGTTCGATTTCATTTTGTAGTTTACAAATTACTCTTTCAGTTTCTAAAATTTTTTGAATTTTTTAATTTTCCACCATTTATTATAATCCGTAGAATGGTGGAAAATTAAAAAATCTGAAAAATTTTACATATTGAAAGAGTAATTTGTAAACTCAAAAATAAAACCTAACCTAAAATCCGAAGTCGCCTTAATACGAAATCTTACGCCTGGTGGTCTTATCGAAAATTCTCCCGCACTAGCGCCTCTACCGAGACCTATTTGAATATTACCAGCCTCACTCACACTCGATTCTCTCTCACTCGCATTCTCATACCTGTCTAAATTCTCGCTTGAGTAGGTATGAAAATCCCTCTCAGTGTCGTTACTACGTTCATGACTGTCGTAGCAATTGGAAATAGACTCGGGCTCAATCTCTCCCTCCGATGCATTCTCGTCTCCCCACTCTTCTTCTTCTTCGCTTTCAACACCACCAGCAACAGCAGCAGCAGTAGGAGGAGGGGTAGCAGGTAGATGCGTGGGAAGGTTTTCCAGTGTGTTTGATCCTTCTACGAAGGATGATGATGATGGTATAAAAAATTTAGGATAATATTATATAAATAATTCGAAAATTGTTTTAAAATATTTTCTTTATTCATTTAAAATATTGATTAAAAAATTTTTTATTTAACAAAATTATTATTATTATCATTATTGTACTTTAACATTAAAATAACATCATTATTATTATTGCTATTTTTTTCATTGTATATCGAACTTTACGAATGACAATGTTTTCAAATTTTTTATTCTTCCGAAGGCCCATTGAAACTATCGTGTACCCAATCTAGTAGATCGGTTAAATCGCTGGTCGAATCTGTACACAATGCTGATGTAAGATCCTCAGACATTGTATGGAACCAACGCAATTCTTGTGCCCGTCGAACGGGCCTAATTCGCTGGGCATAAATTTGCAGAGACGTTGAATTCGATACGCTGTCAGTTCCGTTTTCTTCCCTCCAAATCACTTTAGATTAAAATAAAAAATATTTTAAAAATAATAATAATGAAATAATAATAAAAATAATGTTAATCAAATAAATAAAAGGATAAATATATTAACAATACTATTATAATTACAGCAATACCAATAATAATAATAATAATTTTTTTTTTTTTATGGTGGTAAAAAAACGGGAAATCTGCTTAAACCAGACCTTCAGCAACAGGATCCACGCCCGCCGTGCGATTCCGTAAAGCGTTATCGCCGTGCAGGAGGGGATCCTGCCACCGGTGTGACAAGTTCCTGAGTGCACGTCAGCCTTGACTGTAAAAAGGACCTTCCATTCCACATCCAGAGCATTAGAGTCCCAGGGGACCGTCGAACCCCCTGTTCTTCTGACCGCGGGACGATTGCAAGAAGATGCAATCGTCACGCGGGCAAAAGGCCAGTAATATCCACCTCGTGACCTTTGGTCCACCCCGGCACTTAAGCCTTCTCGGCATTACTTCGGGGTGGGGTCACCATTTCGCTGCAGCGCCTTCCTTATAGAACCTTGTTCTTCTCTTTCTTCATTCTTTGTTATGAAGCACCTCTTTTCCGAGAATTTCTCAATGTCTCTAGGTTCTTCCTTTTTTCGGCCTTCAGGGCTCGCCTAAAGACCTTGCAAATTCCGCTACCAGCCACATGTTTGGTATTTTCGCCATCTAAGCCTTCTTGTAGACATAAGAAGCAACAGGCATCGTTTCCACATGCCGCTCTTGTATGTCCTGCTTTCCCGCACCTAAAACAATGCGCAGACCTGTCGGGTCCCTGGCACTGATCTTGTCTGTGACCAAAGCCCAGACATTTATGGCATCTTATCACCATGATTCTCCGTTCTACCCTGCAGTTAACAAATCCTATCTGGATTCTTTCCTTGCTCAAGAGATCTTCTGCCTCGGTCTCACTAAGAACAACCACTGCCATCTTAGATCCAACTTTATTGGGTCCGAGAATCATTACCTTTCGAGCTCTTTGTTCAGAGCCTAGGACCCGACTTATTGCTTCCTGCACCTCGACCTCTGTTGTCATCTGGTCCAGATCACGAATTTCAATTGTCCTTTTCCGCTCATCCATACTAATGGTTCCTAGATCCCCTACTGCAACTTTAACATTATCAGCAAAGGCCTTTTTATCGGACTCTTTCGAGATCTGGATTATAAGGTTTTCCTTTGTTGTTGGTCGAACGCTCAAGACTTCCGTGCTACTATCCTGCGGCTTAACTCCCGTGCGAAGCTTTCCAAGGACGTCAGCGTATGTGGACCCTTGTGTAATTTCTACAACTACTGCTTCTTTCTTCCTGGTTCTTGGCTTCTCAACTGCGGGACGCATCTGACTGGTTAGCGCCGTCTGCGTGAGAGGCTGCGTATTCGCAACCTCAAACGTCGCTTATTTTTTCTTCCTTTTCTTTTGCCGTCCATCCTCCGGGCTGTTACTTACGCTGCCTCGGTCCCTTTTGAAACCACTGCACGCAAGCACAGTATCTTTGAGAACCACAGCGTGCATACATCTCCGTCCTATTTTTCTCTGCATGTGTTGATCATAAATTTGATCGACCGCATTCCGCATAGACTTTGCTTTTTCCTTAATTTGTTCCTGCTGATCAACAGCATGCTTTAGGTGATCCTGCAATCTTTCCACCGCACTTTGAATCTTAAGATTTGTGTTTTTTTTCAAAGCTTCCTGCATAGTTTTGACTTCTTTCTTTATTTCCTCTATCAGAATATCTTGACTTCTCGTCGCTTCCAAAAATTCATCGATATCTGTCCGCATGCTATCCTGCTCAAAGCCTGACGCATCGCTGAAAGCACTTTTCGCACTCCCAGCCAGAGTTGGGCATAGTTAATTAAATTCGTCAATTAAGTGACGAATAACTAATAATTGAGTGGTTAGATATTAATTAAACTTCAATTAACTGAGAATAATTATCATTATAGATCAGTTAATTGCTAATAAATTTTGAATTACCAATTACATAAGAGTTTGATTCATGATTAAGATTTTAATTATCAATTCAACGATTCGTAATTGATAACTTATTTTAATTAATTGATATTTAATTAAAAATTAAATTGTTATTATCAATTATATACAAGTTTAATTGATGATTAATATTTTAGTTATGAATTAAAAAACCTGTAATTAATAACTAATTTTAATTATCTAAAGTCTAATTGAGAATTAAATTTTAATTATAAATCATATAAGAGTTTAATTAAAAATTAAAATTCAGTTATCAATTAAATGACCCATGATTGAGAACTAATTTTAATTATCTGAAGTTTAATTGAGAGTTAAATTTTAATTATCAATCATATAAGAGTTTAATTGAGAATCAAGTTTTAATTATCAATTAAATAAGAGTTTAATTAAAAATTAAAATTCAGTTATCAATTAATGACCCATAATTAATAACTAATTTTAATTATCTAAAGATTAATTGAGAATTAAATTTTTATTATCAATTAAATGAGAGTTTAATTAAAAATTAAAATCCAGTTATCAATTAAATGACCCATAATTGATAACTAATTTTAATTATCTGAAGTTTAATTAAGAATAAAATTGTAATTATCAATTAAATGAGAATTTAATTAAAAATTAAAATTCAGTTATCAATTAAAATACCCATAATTGATGACTAATTTTAATTATCTGAAGTTTAATTAAGAATTAAATTTTAATTATCAATCATATAGAAGTTGAATTGAGAATTTAATTTTAATTATCAATTTAATAAGAGTTTAATTGAGAATTTAATTTTAATTATTGATTTAATAAGAGTTTAATTAAAAATTAAAATTTATTTATCAATTGAATGACCCATAATTGATAACTAATTTTAATTATCTGTAAATTAAATGGCCTGTTAATTGACAACTAATTTTTATTATCTGAAGTTCAATTGAGAATTAAATTTTAATTATCAATTACATAAGTTCCATTAATCATTAAAATTTTAGTTATCAATATCATGACCCGTAATTGGTACCTGATTTCAATTATCTAAAGCTTAATCGAGAATTAAATTTCAACTATCAACTAGCAAAAAATGATGGTTTTTTTTTAACTTTTCTGCTAAATTAAGCAACTTTTATATTTTTTCACGTTTTGTGCCTGAGTCTTTTTTTTTGTTATAGAAAACGAAAAGAGAGCATTTGAAAAGCAAATTTAATCTAGGTAAACTTCCTTTTTTTTATATTATTCAGTTAACTACCCCGATATGTCCGCTTTCCTTATGACCATACCCCTCCGTTAATGTTTGAAGCTTACCCTCTCCATGCCTACTAACTCTCAAGCCTTGAAATTTATATCCGAGATTCTCTATATGACCACGAGTTTCTTAAATTCTTATTGATTAGAGAAACATGAATTTAAAAACTAATTTTACCTAAATCATTTTTATTTAATTATAAAAATGAATTTTATATTATTAATTATTCATCGGAATATCAAACATTATATGATGATGAAATAAAATCAAAATTTTCATCTTGGTTAGCTTTTCTATCATCAATTTGGAACGATCAACATTAATTGATTCTTTTACTTCTTTTTCATTATGATCATAATTGAAACTAATATCATTTAAATCATTAATATTATAACCTTAAATATTAATTTCTACACATCATGTGTATCAGATACGAAATAATATTTACTATACACGTTTGTTATTAAAAATATATAAACACAGGATTGTGCCTGGAACCGAGAAATGTAGCATGCGCCTTAGTGCGGGTACATCGATACACTGTAAAAAATTTTGTGTAATTCGTCAAATTTTATTTTGTAGAAATATTTTTGTGTTAAAATTTCACAAACGTTTGTAAAATCAACACAAAAAATTTTGTAATTTAAAAATTAATACAAAAACTTTTGTAGAATTAACACATGGAGTTTGTAAATTTTACAAAAGTGTGTGTACTTATAAATTTTAACAAAAAAAAATTTGTATTTCATTTCTAACACTTATGTGTGTTAAAATTACGAATTTTTTTTCACTGTGTACTTGGAATTTTAGGGTCGCGGAGTTTCCGTCAGAAGGATCTTTCGCCAGAAGCGGTTTAAGGCCGGTTCACATAGTGCAGCGGCGAAGAAGATTTGTGTACGAGAAAAGATTTCATAGTGTTAAATCATTCCATTTTATTATAAATGTTAAATATACTTGATTTAAAAAAAATAAATAAATATACATCATGTAGCAGCATTGAAAGTAGATACATTATAATTAAAATTGTGTCTATAAAAAAATAATATAATAAAATATTAAAAATAAAAAAAAACTTTTTAATGTACTAAGTTTTTATAATGAACCAAAAAGTATAAAATAATGTGTAATAAAATGAAAAATGAATAATGATTTGAAATAAAAAAAACGTGGGGCGCATGTTTATTATTATGTATTGTATGCGCCCCACGTTTTTTTTATTTTAAATCATTATTCATTTTTCATTTTATTCTTATGTATTGTATGCGCCCCACGTTTTTTTTATTTTGAATCATTATTCATTTTTCATTTTATTACACATTATTTTATACTTTTTGGTTCATTATAAAAACGTAGTACATTAAAAAGTTTTTTTTATTTTTAATATTATTTTATACTTTTTAGTTCAATTAAAAAACGTGGTAGATAGAAAATTTTTTTTTTAGTTAGATATTATCTTATACATTTTGGTATTATTATTATTATTATTAATATTATTTATCGTGTTGTCCAACAGTGCATATTATATAGCATATATGTTGTTGTCAAGGGACTAAAACGTGTTTCATCTATTTTTTTTAGAGAACACGTAATCGCATGGTGAGTTTCCCGCCATTTTGACGATAATGACGCCATTAGAAATTCAACCAAGATTTATTGTTTTATGCATTGTTAGACCATAAAATGAATAAAATACAGTCTCAAATTTTATATGTAGAATACAAAATGCTGTAATTTATGGCTAATTGCAATATATGACAAGTTAAAGAATTTTAAAAATTTTCGAAGATGGTTAGACACTAATGTTAAAAGTATATCTATATATAAAATCTTCTTATCTTCAATTTTGCCAATATCTCCGTATATAATTAAATATATTAATATATTTTTCGGTGGGAATATATATTTTTAATTATATTATCCAACAATGCGTGCAAAAATATAATATTGAATATATTAATATATTAATATATCAAAAAAGGATTTTTAAAATTTTCTAAGATGTTTAGACACTAATGTTAAAAGTGTATCTATATATAAAATCTTCAAATCTTTAATTTTGCCAACATCTCCGTATATGATTGAATATATTAATATATTGTTCGGTAGATATATAAATTTTTTTATAATATTGCATTGTCTTCCAGTTCTGAGCTATATTTAAAATTTCCAGTCTCTAGCTCATCGGGAAGTTAGTTTACAATCGGTTGCAAAATTTGTACCGAACAGACAGACAGACAAACAGACACCAAAGCGAGTTAATAAAAACGTAGTAATAAAAACTATAGTTATTTAATATAATAAACTATAATAATTATTACAGAAAGACTATAATTGAAGGCCCGGATGCAATAAGGGCATTTACGCTCGGAGCACGTAAAACTGAAGTCACTTGGTAGTAAAAATTTCATTTTCTTCAAATAAATTTCAAAAAATTTGACGTTGTAAAACTCATCATGCCGCATTTTTTTTATATTAACAGTTTTTTTATAAAATTTTTATTTTTCAAGAAAAAAATTAAAAACAAGAAAATTTTTTACATTAAATTTCAATACTTTTATAAACTTAAATCGTTGTAATTCGAGTAAATATTAACCGATTTCGCTAAAATTTGAAATATATTTTCTAAATATTATAGCGAAACTTATGATAATTATAAAAAATGTTAATTCTTAAATAGTTAGTCGCAATTGTTTATTAATTAATACAAATTACAAATTGTGCGTTTATAATGTACTCGAGAAAAAAGTATCGAGGGAACTTTCAAGTACAAGAAACTTGTAGCGAGAAAGTTTTTGGTTTTTGTATGAAAAAGATTTGTGGAAAGTTTCAAATCGATTGATGAATAATTAAAAGAGATATATCAACATTTACAAGTAGCGCGCATGCGGTCGAGCGCTGCAGTTTTCTTATAAGTTAGATTCTCAGTGAATATTACGTCAACTGAATGACTCTTAGTGATATTATTTGGAAAAAGCAATAATACAAATATAACAATATGATATTTATTAAAAGTAAATAAACATATAAATGAACAAACAAATAAATAAATAAACAATCTGTAATGTAATTATTTAATAATTAAATTTACTGATTTTTTTATTGTTTCAAAGGATTTCTTTTTTATTTTGTCTGTTAAACCTTTTTTTCTTTCGCATTAGTAATATGAGTTTTCTAAAAACATAAAGTGTAATATTTTTAAACAATATAATGTTGGGATTTATATTTACAAAAGTAAACATATATGCGTGTGTACGTTCACTCTTCTTCTATATAAACATTATTATGAATTTCGTTCGTATATATATATATATATACTAGGGGGGGTACCCCCCTGCTCGCACTGCTCGCCAACCCCCAGTTGTGCTATAAATATAATTATATATTTAACATTTAAATCATTTTTAAATTTTTAAATCATTTTTTTTTCAGTTTTGTTGATAATTTAGTATATTATTTGATATATCGTAATGATTTTGAGTTTTATAAGATTTATAGGATTATTTTGTTATAATTCCTTTTTTATATCTTTTTTCTCATTTTAAACATTTTATGAGATATATCAAAAATTCATACTAAAATTTATAAATTTATTATGATATTGTAAATGAAATTATTACATGATCATTATATCATATTTTATTTAAAATTTAGTTATTTATATAACAAATAAATAAATAAAATAATTTTAAATTATTTTATACTTACTTATATTACATTTACCTGTATAAAAGTTATGAATATGTTTTTTTTATTTATTGTTGTTAGTAGTTAAATTATTCATTTATTAAAATTTCGATTTATAAATTTTAAATAATCATAACTTTTAAATATTTTAGTTAGTTTTTAAATATTTTATTTTTTTTTATTTTTAATAATATTGATAATGTTTAAAAATTTTTTTTAATTTATTATTATATATTGAAATATTTATGATTTATTTTAATTTTTCATATTTTATTAATAATGTTAGCTAATCTTAATAAATATTTAGAATAAATTTCATGACTTTGATTAAAGTAATATTCTGCTATTGGTTCGCGTATATTTATTTTATATTTTATGATTTCATTCGCATAATATTTATAATACTCTGGTACTTCATTCCAATTTTTAAATTCAAATTGTTCATTATTTTCCTCTATATATGAATTAATAATGTTATTTAATTCAGAAATTATTGTATTGTTTATTGAACTATTATTATCTAGACTTTCTAAATAATATTCATATTCTTCTTAAAAATTTAAATGTTCTTCAATTTGATCATTTAAATTTTCCATCAAAATGGATTTCATTTAATCATTTGTTGATCATTAACATGGTCAATTTCAACATTATTAATTGGATTCCATTCCATTTTTTTTATTTATATATTATTAAAAATTTTTAATGTTTATAATTAATATAAATATAACCTGAAAAAAATAAAGTTTAATTAATAAAATAATTTATAAAAAATTTATTTAAATAACATTAAATTTTTGTTAAATTATAATGAAATTATTTTTTTAATATTTCTTTCCAAACTATGTTAGGTACAATATCTCTGTTTTTCGATTCATTTTGAATATATATTTCATTTACATTTTTACAACGTGAAAGAGTTATTTGTGCTTCTATGTTATATTTGAATAATTTAGTTATCTTTAATCGCGTTTCATTACATAATCCATTTTTTATACTTAAATTTCGAATTAACATAATTATGGTATTTACTTTTAATTTCAGTTCCTGTGGAGGTAATCCTTCTCTTATGTTATTTAACATTTCTATTGAATAATTCAAATGAATATTATCATCCGTTTGATCTACACCTTTGTAAAACAAATATAAATAGTTATTAATCTTGAAAGTTATATAAATTTAAACATAAATATTAATATCAATTAATTTTAAAAGTTGTATAAATCAATACTATTAAAGGTTTATAATGTAAGATGGTGTGGAAATCTGAATCCTCAACACTATATGCTTATTTTTATTTTAATACAATAAAATATTTATAATATGAACAAATTATTAAAAATCATTATGTTTTTAACAAATGAATTAATTATAGTGTTGAGGAATTGTAATAGAATTAATTTAAATTTATATTTATTAATTTCAGATAAACTATGTAAAAAATGGTAATAAGATATCTGATGAGGCACATGTTTTTCATTTTAAATATTATAAATTGTAATTTTATTCAACTACTTTCAAGTTTTCAACAAAAAAAAAATTAAAATTTTTATATTTTTATGTAATATTATACATAAATAGAATATAATAAAAAAATATAAAACTATATTATCCAGTATTTGATGGCTCTAAAAGGTTGTAAGGGGGATTGTGGGGGGTTGTGGGGAGGATTGTGTGGGGGGGGGCAAGAGGGGGTTAGTGGGGGGGTCTGTGGGGGGACGTGGGGGGACGTGGGGGGGGGTAATGATCGATAACATAAAATAACGTAAATTTACGTTATTTAATTAATAAAAATCATGTGGGGGGCTGTGGGGGGGGTGGGGGTGTGGGAGGCACCGACTGAATTTTGGTTCATATAACTATATAATATAGGGAGATATATATATATATATATATATATATATATATATATATATATATATTTATGCACATACGATTTAGGCAAGTGCTGTGGTCTTAACATATAGGAATACCCACACAGCATGAAAGATATCATTGGAATATTCCGAAATATTCCAATGGAATATTTCTTTGAAATATGTATGGAAGCCTTATGGAAGAGAACAGAAATATTCCTGAAATATTGCAAAGGAAACTTTCTAGGAAGAACCCCTGGAAGCCTCCGTAAACCTTCCGAGGAAGATTCCGTTGGAAGATTGATGAATCATTGCACCGAAAGATTTTATGAAAGCTTTATAGAATACTTCGTTTTCCTTTTGGGTAAATGTTGGAAATTTTCACTGGAATATTCCGACTAAAGTCTCCTGGAAGATTCCGTAAACCTTTCAAGGAAGATTCCGTTGGAAGATTCATGAATCATTGCACCGAAAGATTTCATGAAAGCTTTATAGAATACTTCGTTTTCCTTTTGGGGAAATGTTGGAAATTTTCACTGGAATATTCCGACTTAAGTCTCCTGAAAGATTCTGTAAACCTTCCAAGGGAGATTCCGTTGGAAGATTGATGAATCATTGCACCGAAAGATTTCATGGAAACTTGAATGGAAGACTCCGTTTACCTTTCAGCGAAATATTGAAAATTGTCATTGAAACATTTCAGTGGAAGGCTTCTGAAAGCTTCCGTAAACCTTCCAAGGAATATTCCATTGGAAGATTGATGAATCATTGCATCAAAAGATTTCATGGAAGCTTGAATGAAAGACTCCGTTTACCTTTCAGTGAAATATTGAAGATTTTCACTGAAATATTCTGGTTCAAGTATCCTGGAAGCTTCCGTAAACCTTGCAAGGAAGATTCTGTTAGAAGATTAATGAATTATTGCAGGGAAAGACCCAAGGGAGCTCTAAGAAAGACTGCATTTACCTTGCAGCTAAATGTTGGCAATTTTTGACTGAAACATTCGGGCCGAAGGCTTCAGGAAGCTTTCGTTAACATTTCATGGAAGATCCCATCAGTAGACTAATGAATCAGGAATCATTATTTTAAATGAATGTAAAACGGATACTACACCAGCACTCATAAATATGGCTTATCCTTGTTTGTAAGTTAATAAAAAACAATGTTAATGACGCTATAGCTACATTAAAAAGACATTTTTATAAAAATGAGATAATTGTTATAAAAATAGGGTCATTTTTTTAACGAAAATGACTTTATTGCAATAACAAAAAACAAGTCCTTTTCCATTAAAATTTTTTATTATATCCAATGACGATATTTTCCTAATACATTACTTGACACAGCAAAAGGCGTTTTAAATAACGTCATTTAGTATGTTAGGGATTAGGACAAAAAATGACGTCGTTTAGTATGTTAAATGTTTAGGAAAAATGACGTCATTTTTTAATAACAATGACGTCCTTTTTTATATAACTTCCCACATAGCATGAAATATTTCTGAAATATTTCTGAAATATTTCATTGAAAGATTCGGAATAAACCAGAAAAATTGATATGAAATGTTTCTAAAATATTGATATGTCCACCTAGAAGATTGGTTTGAAATATTTCATGTAATGTTTCTGTAACATTCTTTCATGATTTTGTGAAATATTTATTTGTAATATTGTTGAAAGATTGCAGCAACATTTGATCAAAAGATTCATGGAAGAATATGAATCTTTTAAGAAATGTTTCTGAAATATTTCTAAAATCTTGTTTAAAATATATCTAAAATAATGTTGGTAAAAGATTCTATCAGATATTATTTTTGATTTTGTAAGAGTTGCATCTCAAACCATATTAGATACCTATATATTTATTTGTTATTCAGAATTTAAGCGCTTATTTATTTGTATCAAGAATTTTCGGTCTTATATGGGTGATTCTATTCGAACGGGTCAAATTCAAATTTTGAAATAATAGAAAATAAAGGTGTTCATTTTAAAAATTTTACTCAGGTTTTTTTATGGTTATATCTAATAGAACAATATCCCAAAGTAGCCAAGCTGTCCATAGGTTATTCCCAGAAAAACTGATAGATAAAAAATATACTGATACAGAGAAATTACTTTTATTCCAGGGGAATTACTTTTTTCATTACCATCACTTGATATACTATTTTCTAATAATATTTATGTCGAACAAAGATTCTAAACCATCTGAAATACTTAAGAATTAGCTATTACCATATATGGATGAATTTTTAAAAATAAAAAACGACGCACGGAGAAAAATATATTGCATTAGTCAACAAAAATATAGTTCCATTAGCGAAAATTTTTGCTAGTTTGAGACAGCGAAAATTTGAATTCGAAGATAGACTATCATTATTTGCTGCCATCGATGTGAATATTAGGTATTGTTTTGCGCTGACATCTTCAATGACATTTTTTATGGTTATTAAATAAATGCATATTTGAAAGTGAATGAAATTTTTTTGTATGGTTTGAATTCTCAAAAGTTTTAATATCAACTTTAAAAAAAATAAAGGTTATGACTGATCGTTTAGCTGTCAAATGGTTTACAAAGTTTTATGCTAATGTAGCCCTTACGTATAGTTGAAATGACGACAAAATCATGCTGTTTCAGTCAAGATTATGACAATAGTTGTAATATTAATCGCTGCAGAACACAAAATTATAGAAGAAAAAAGAATGCCTTTTTTAGCTAATGATTGTTGCTATGATTACAATTTTTTTGGCTGCGGAAATCATTATCTCGCGCTAAAATGTTAGCTTTTTCTTTTGTCTTTTTTAGCAAATGGCATTTAGTTGCATTAACTATACAAATAACTAAAAAGTTAATGTTCGAAGTTCACAATATTTAGTTTGTTTTAGCCCAAACTATCGCTGCATGTGTTAAGCGATATCCTTATTGCTGTCGTTACCATACAATTTTTCTCCGTGCGAGTTACAGCAAAAATATGTATTTTTAAACATTATTAGAAGAAAGTTAAAGAATAAATATATCCATACTTGAGAAAGTTTGCTTTTTCAAAATATATAATAACATTATTTTTGTGTTTGGGAGTGGAGTTAAGTGTACTTGATGATAAAGGATTAGTAGGAAGTTCGCCACGTCCACGTGTAGAAACCATTTATTACCAATACAATCTAAAATAATATATTATCAATTTATAGATTTTCCAATTCAGATTTTTCAAAAACTTTCATTTAAATTCAAATAATTATATACTTACTTTGATATCAACGACAAACTCTTCATCAAGGCTAATGACAAACTGATATTTTTATTTTCTTAATACTACGATGTAACCTTTGATTTCGCTTTATTTATTTGTAGTATATACGTAGTATATAGTGCAGTATGTAAATATGACTACAGTGATTGTTTACAAAAAGATTTGAGAATGTGCTTACTCGGAGATTCTCCACAAATATATATATATATATATTCAATTTTGAATATCTAAAAATTATAAGCAGTATATATAATATGTATTAAATTTCAAGTGTACAAATAATTTAACACTTCATGGTATGAAATTCATGAATAAAATTGTTGACTTTATTATTTAATTAGAATTTTGTGAGTGCATCTCAAAAAAGGCAGGGGAATTATATGCCAGGGGAGATTACCTGATAATTTGAATGAAATTTTTACCGAGTAAACGGTCTCCAACATTCACTGCTATACAAAGTTTTTTAGTTGTACATTACTACTTTCTTAAACGTCTATTACGTATTTGAATATGCGCTTATATCATCTGTGACAGTTAAATGTTTAGAGCCAGGGAATTATCGTAGAAAAGGTAACTTAGCTTTCATTAGTGAAATGATGTTTACACGTAAACAAAAATGTATTCTATGATCAACAAAGCATTTTTTTAGCGAAATAAACATATAATAACAATATTTCTATGTGATAGAAATAGCTTATATTTTCATAAGATTCAAATATAACATTTTTTATTATTATTGCTTTTTATCTATGAAAAAATATACATTTTTTTTTATAATAACAAAGGGTCAAAGAGAATATTTTTTTTTCAACCATTCTGCTGAAATGTATGTACGGATGGAAAAAAATATTTTTTGATCTTTCCAAAGTATTAATTCATCTATCCTGTATCTCTACAACGTTTAAAAAAAATTTTATATATGATTACAGACAGGGGAGATTACTTTTTATACCGTCTAACGGTCCCTACAAAAGCTAGATTGAAATTAGCGATTAAAAAGTCAACGGATCATAAAGTTACAAGCTGAAACTATATGAAAAATTTGTGGTTAATAATATTTGAACCTTGTATTGATAGTTTATTAAACGATTACATGTGATTACCCGTTAGAATAGAATCACCCATATACTAAACGAGAGAACGTCCCACCACTTGCGAGAGTTTGTCAACCGTATTATGATCACATGAAAATATAATCAAGTAGCCACCTGCTGGCAAGATGAAAGAATTGCTACGCACGCAAGATAACTAGAAATAATTAGACAATATTTCTCTAATATTTCACTGTTATATTCATAAATTTTGAGGAATACTTCATGAAATATTTCTGGAATATTACAGAAATATTTCATGAAATATTTCTTGAAAAAGGCTATAGCAGAATAAGCATGGTGAATTTGCCCCCTCCTAAATGGCGTATCTGATATGGGTCACTTAAAAGGTTATCAAAAAATATTAAGAAAGCCAAAATTACAGACCCCTAAACCCCATGTAGGAGTTATAAAGCTAAAAAACGTGATTTTTCGATTTTATTTTTTTACAGCTAGGCTCTGCATTCCAGAGACTTATAAAAAATCATGAAAGTAGGTTTTTCCTTTCTAAATAATTAAAATTTTTTACGAAACTCATAATCTCAAAATTAGCTCCGAAAAACCTCATTAAAATTTTAAATCAGTGTTTTTACATCCCAGATTTCGAGGCACTAAACTCAATATAGGTATTTTTTATGTATTTTTTCCTGCTTTTCACGATACCGTCATTAGTTCACAAAAAAAAATGGTGGCATACCCAATTTTCGGCCAAAAATCGTTTTTTTGGCTTTTTTACGGGGTTTTAAGCTTTAATAATGAAATAAATTACTATATTATGGCTCTAAATAACACTTTTTCTATATTTTTCTACTTTTTGTTGAGTTCTGAAATCAGATTGAAGATATTTTCAGCTGAACACGCTATCCTACGCTCAGAAACGGTTTTTTGTGGGGTTATTTAAAGATTTTGTTGTGTGATTTGGCATCTGAGAGATTTGGAAAGACATATTTTGATAATACATACATGTTCTTTACAACTGTATACTCAGATTTCCAATATCTTAATCGATAAACCATGAAAATTTACCGAAATCTAATTTTTTTGAGGTTATGTAATAATTTCATTTGATTATATTTCATTTAAATAGCTTAAATAACAAATATTAGTATTTTTTATGACTCAATTATTTTGTCTTATTAGATTTACGATATTTTCATTTACACGTTCCAGTATTTGCCAAAAACTGATTTTAGTTTAAGTTTATGTACAAATTGTATTGACTTATGTTAGAAGGTCGGATAGGCCGTTTTCGTGATGCTAAAAAAAAGCGTTAGGTATACCCCTCATAAGGCAGGCGGAGCTATAGCTTCCAAATGCGCGCTTAAGGAGAACATAGCGCCACCTTCCTCATAGGGGGTATAACTAACCCTTTTTCTGAGCATCACGAAAATGGCCGATCCAACCTACTATAGCTAAAGATAAATTATTCTATATTCTCTGCTTATGTTATATTTTAAGCCATAATTTTAAAATAGATCACTTTTTCATACCAGTGGCATTTGATGTTTCAATGGATTTCACAATCTTCGGGCTTGTTTAATAGATTTGCAAAAAAATAATAAAACCAGCATTGCTTTACTTAGAGAATATTAATTTAATTCTCAATTCATTTAATGAGGAATGAAAAAATATATCTGAAATAAGTTGTCGAAAAAGCAAAGTTGATAAAATGATGTCCATATAAAATAGAGTTAAAGCAATATTGAGGAAAAATAAGTTAGCAAAACTAGTTTCTATATGAGTACACAATTCTGTATGATTATTTATTTTTTTTACTTTAGATATTTAAATATATAATATTTCATAATGGATGATTCATATTCTTTATATGTTTTTTCTACCCATGTGGCACCTATTAACACGTCATATAAGTATTACCCAGTTTGGATACAGCTGGGATTATGAACGACCTTTCTTTCTTACGCTGTCCTTGAAAATGACGTGACTTCCTTAGGGTTGAATTCATAAACATTCTTTGAGTATGAGCTGTTACTTGAATTTTTAAAGTTTGGAACTTTACAGATTCTAGATTTCAAAACAAGTATATATACTTGAAAATCGTAACTTTATATACTCAAGTAATGCTTGTAAATTCGGACCTAAGCTAGCTTTGCCGTATTGTTTGCATTAGTGAGTAACTGTTTTAGGATCGAATTAATGGACCCAACTCAAATAACACTTGTTAGGGCCTTTGTACGATAAAAGAATAACGCGAGAAAATAGGAATGAGAGGGAATAAGGTGGACATAAGGGTACTTATGCGACAATTATTTCTTTTATGCTTGTTAGGTCCATGGACATAGACAGCTTGCAAAGGCCCTTAGGCTCGAATTCATAGTCGACACTGAACACTCAGCACTCGGATCTCAACCCTCAGATCTCAAAGTTTCATTGTTCTGTATTCCCTATAAAGCATGTCTACGTTTATAGGGAACACGGAACAATGGAACTTTGAGATCTGAGGGTTGAGATCCGAGTACTAAGTGTTGAGTGTCGACTATAAATTCGAGCCTTACTCATAATCATTCTGTCTTTATCTGTCTCATGATAAGAAAAAAATACAGATATAACCATTACTTAAAGGTTTTTAAATTCGAATCTTAAAACAGAAAACTTGTAACGGATAGGATTTTACTGTTAGGATGCCAGATGCTTTAGCGATCCAGGATTCAGGATTTAAGGTTTATTCAAATAAGAAAAATAATAAATTAATTTAACTACAAATATATTCTTAAATAAAATAATAAAATACAAAAGCAAATATAACAGTAGTTATTTGTATTCACGAGTCAGCAGTCTGAAACAAATGAAAAATGACGTTGTTCTTAGTTTTCCAATAATTAAACTAATATGCGTTTTGAAATAAACTTAAAACCTAACTAGCGGTATTAAATTTAAGATTTCGTGAAAGCGCAAACATAATTCTAGAAGGTGCAAAAACCCTTAATTGCCTCCCGACCACGAGCGATCCCGTAATACAGAGTGCAATTACTGGTTGCCAAGATAAATTCATTTTGCAATCACGTGTAATCACCTGACTACAACCTGAACCTAACTTAGTGCAAGAAGGATGTCTTTAAGTACGACTCTCATACGACCACGAGCAATCCCCTGGACCGCATAACAGTCGTTGGTTATTCTTATATTACCATATAGTCACGTGCAATCACCTGTACCATATGGCAATACTCCCAGACAGAAAGGACGGAAATCTAGGTTACCTCACGCATGAGCAATCCCATGTACTATGATGCAACGATAGACTTTTACTGTACCACCTGCTCCACAATAACGTGCGATCACATGTATTATAAAATAGGTTTAACAGCTCTTCTAGGAATTGATTTTGGTCGAAATCATATATCACCAAGTGTGATCCCTTAGCGATAAATATCTCGACCTATTGTATTAATTTCCAATAATACTACGTGCGATCACATGAGTATTATCCGGAATGAATACCCGGAAGACCTCGGAGCAGGACTGACTCATTTTGGTTCACGGCGCTGCTTATATACGCCTGGTTCGCCATATTCCACTATATTCCTCAGGAACAAGCGAACCTATCCCTACTCTATTACTTTAAACGCTTGGTCTAAGGAATTGGACTCAACTCTCTCTCTCTCTCTCTCTCTCTCTCTCTCTATATATATATATATATATATATATATATATATATATATATATATGTATTACGCATACTCTATGACTAGCTATATACAATATGAATGATGCTTAAAGAATACTTATACTATTATATTCGATAGCAGACGCATTCTGCTACAAACTATTAAATAATTCGAAATAAATCATTTTGTTTTGATTCTTGGAGTTTATGATGTATATTAATGTGAGTATGATAAAACTTTTTATCAAATAGAAATATCTTTATAACCTATTGAAAAAATGTAATTTAAAAAATCATTATTAATATTTCTATTGCAGAAAACAGTCATACGTATTCCGATACATAAATATTTTAAATTATCATGGAAATAGTGGATAAATTATTATTGGTATTGTTATTATACTTTTACTTACTTAGATATGTAATATCCTAAAACATCTGTTTTGCATCAGAATTTATGTGCACATAATCTACTTCATAAGATTATATACAATATTCATTGGCTTGTTACAATATTTATATTGAAAGTTTTAGTAATAATATGTATTATATATATTCTTAATTAAATCGATAATCATCCATCGATGGTGTATAAAATGTTATTAATGTAAAGTTTTCAAAAATTAACAATTGATTTTTAAACATTTCTTTTTATGAATTTTATGGAATATTAATAGATATGGCATCTTCTAATGAAAATAATGTCACAAATACAAGGCAGCGAGATGATAGGAAATGCGCTTTGTGTACTATTCATTTACGAAAAACTAGTGGTCAGAAGAAAATTATTAGTACAGAAATTGAATTGGAATACGCTAAGCGATTGTCAAATATAGAAAATATTAACATCAATGATGTAGTATGTAATTCATGTAGAATCCGAATGATAAAAGATATGTTACGCTCTAACACAATCAATCCTGGTAATACCTCAGAAAATATTTCATCTCAAGAATCATGTTCTAGTACCCTTTTTCAGCTTAGTATAAGTGAATCATCAGAGTCATTGTCGTATAAAGTAGTTGAAAAAGAAGAACCTAAAACTGTAGAATCATCTATTACAAGGACAATTGGAACTCATAAATATTGTTTTATTTGTGGATTCCAAAAACAAAGTAATCTTATTTTAGTACCTTTAACTGCTCGAGTTCAAACATTCAGTAGAATTAATTTATTTATACCAAAGGGTAATAGGTGCTGTCGTGACCATTTGATTCGAAAAAAAATTTTTGAAGAAGACTTGAAAAGATAAAAATTTTTTCTAACACGAGTGTAATAGAGGTTACAGAATTACCTGGATTCCTTAATGAAATGTCCGCAAGGGCAAATGAAACTTTGTTAGATAAGACAGCTGATTTTGATATGCCTGAGAAGAAATTAAAAATATTAACAGGATTAAATTGGGAGAATATTATAAAACTACGAGAGCAGCTTACTTCTCTTAGAAATTCTAATGTAAGAACAGTAACTCAAGCCATAATTATATTTTTATTCAAAATGCGCATCGATATCGAAAAAGAACAACAAATATCTGATATTAGTGTCTTTTGAAAATGATGTATTACCAAATTACTTTGGATTAAAGAATGCTGATAGGGATTACTTGATTCAAAATGAAACTTCTCAAATGGCAAAACTTTTGCAACCAGGAAAAAAAATTATTTTGATTTGTGATGGAACATACATCAGACACGAAAAAAGCTCAAACAATGAATATCAAAGAAAATCTTTTTCAGGTCAAAAAAAAGTTCTTTTATTAAAACCATTTACAATTTGTACCACTAATGGCTACGTTATTGATCAGTTAGGACCATATCTTGCTAACATGAATGATGCCAGTATTTTAATGAAAATATTAGAAACAGAAAAAGAAGTTTTAACTAAATTGCTTCACAAAGGTGATATTTTCGTATTGGATAAAGGCTTTCGAGATATAAAAAAAAAATTAGAAGATATGGGTTTTACTGTTTTGATGCCAGCACATAAAGGTAAAAAATCACAACTCTCAACAGAAGAATCAAACGAAACTCGATTTACAACAAAATTAAGATGGGTTGTAGAAGCAATACATGGGATTGAAAAGAAAAAAAACAAATTATTAGATCGTAAACTTGATAACAAAATGTTAAAAGATACTGGATCTTACTGTCAAATTGCTTGCTTTTTAAATAATTCATTTGGAGTGCGTCTAGATTCTGATAAAGATGTGCAAGATGAAATATTTAACACCATGCAATCTAAGAAAGAAACTGTAAATACATCAGCAGAGGAAGTAACTGCAGAAAGGTGGAGCCGTCGAAAACTACCATTTGATACCGTGACTTCAAGTGATTTGCCAGATTTTCCTGAATTAACAAAGAAAGACTTAAAAATTCTTTTCACAGGGTCATACCAGCTTAAACAGAGCATATCCTATTTAGCAGAGATATTGGACTCGAATGACAATTTAAAAATAGGGTATGTTAAAGAAAGATCAAATATTCTCAAACTCGAAGTACAATCGAGACATGTAAATAGAAAACAATATAAATGTTTCATTCAGTATCAACCTAATGGCATTGGCTATTCAAGCATTATTAGATATTATTGTGATTGTGCTAATGGTAACCGCACTATTGGATGTTGTGCACACATTGCAGCAATTATTTATTACTTTTCTCACGGAAGATACTTATCAAAAATTATAAAACCAGCTGAAATTCTTTCTAATATGTTTCTTAAAGATCAAGTAGAAGTTTGCATAAATGAAGACAGTAATAAAGATGAATAAAATTGCTTTAATTCTGGGAGTAACTATTATTTTTTATGAATATTTACTTCATGAACAATCTTCAATATTTATAATTATTTTTAATAAAGTGAAAAATAATATTTTATTTCAAAGATTTTCATTTGACTTTCATATTTTAATATTATAATAAAAATTTCATAAATGACTATTAGAAGCGTCTCACAACATACGCGGCTAAGTCACAACCAACGCATTTTGAGAAAAATGCAAAAAACCTCTATCTTTTAAATGATTCTAAATCGCTTGTTAACCAATATACTATTGAATTCACCGATAAAAAATAAGATTTTTGCACATGTTTCGAAAACTCTAAATTGATCTTTTAAAGAGAAAAATAATTTTTTAATATGGACTTAGCTAACTTTCATGTGGCTATGGACTTGGCTAGTTTTGAAAAAAAAAAAATTGAAGGACTTGACTAATTTTTATGCAAAATCGGGACTCAGTTATTTTTTATTCAAAAGTATTATCCGAACTTGGCAAATTTAGATTTGTAATTTATAGATTTGTCAAATAATATAACATAATGTCGAAGCGTCTCACAACAAAAATGAAGTCCATTTTTTTCAAAAATTAAATTATTAAGTCATTTATATTTTTTATCCTATTTTCTACTATATTTAATCTTACTATATTAAATTATATATTTACTATATTTAATCCTATTTTTTAGAGAGGAGAAAGGATGTGATTTCTTTCGCGAGCCCGAGAACTCGTATAATAATTTATAGATTTATGATTTTTGTTTATATTTGTTAATACACTTTCCGACGTTAGAAGTAGAAATAAAGAAATTGTAATTTCAAAATAATGCAATAATACTTTTAGATTACAACTTTTAGATTTTCAATATACTTTTCAAGTTAATAAAGAATTTATAAAATATTAATTTTTCACTGAATGTAGATTATTATATATAAGTAACTCACGGCCGCACTGTACTATAAATTTAGGTAAACTGGCTTCTTTTTATTATGAATAGTGCCCCGCTGGTCGATAATCGAAGTGATCTGTAACAATTATAAATGAGCGAATGACTGGCTTCCTAGAGAATGGTCCCAAGTCTTTTTATACTAACGAAAAGAGATCGAAAGTGGAAAAAGACAATAGAAATTATTGGAGATGGCACGTGTCGAACTTGGGTCCACCTCTTGTAGCTGGTATTGATCAAGTACAATTCGTTTAAAACCATAAAAGGAAACAGAAAGCGTGTGTTTCCGGTGGCCTAACGAAATGTTTAAACAAAATAATTACGAGCAAAACTTCATAGGCCACCATTGGTTGAAGTTTTTCGGCTAGGCCCAAAAAAGGTAACGAACGTCTACTAGGGTAATAAAACTTCGTACGTCTTCCGATGGCCTAGTAGCGTAATATGAACAAAATTATACGTGCTGACCTAGAGTCTAATTTCCTAAGCTAACGCTAACAGTAGTACATATTGATTCTAATATACTTTTTATAAATACAAAACGTCTTGATGTTGGCAATTGCTAAAGTATATAAAAAAGAAAAATTTTAGAAAGCCTTTTTAGGTTGTTACAATACCGTGAAATAATTTTAGTAAATAATTTACTAGTGAATATTACGTCAACTGAATGACTCTTGGTAATATTATTTGGAAAAAGCAATAATACAAATATAACAATATGATATTTATTAAAAGTAAATAAACATATAAATAAACAAACAAATAAATAAATAAACAAAAATCTGTAATGTAATTATTTAATAATTAAAGAATTACATTACAGATTTTTCTTTAATACTGATTTTTTTATTGTTTCAAAGGATTTCTTTTTTATTTTGTCTGTTAAACCTTTTTTTCTTTCGCATTAGTAATATGAGTTTTCTAAAAACACAAAATGTCATATTTTTAAACAATATAATATCGGGATTTATATTTATAAAAGTAAACATATATGCGTATGTACGTACACTCTTACGAATATTTTGCTACCAGTCTTCTTTTCTATGACGATTAGACTTGTAAAATTGTACATCACGGAGAATGAAAATTATTTTATACTTTTAATGGAATCAAAAAACGGTCGAAAAAGAACTATGTATCATTTCTTGTTCTTTTTTGACCGTTTTTTGATTCCATTATTCCCCATGGTGTACAATTTTACAAGTCTAAACGTTAAACAAAAGAAGACTTGTAGCAAAATACCCACACAGCATGTAAGCTTCCCGGAAGATGTGGAAGAAACGTTGGAAGTTTTCAGGAATTTTGCAGTGGAAACTTCCCGAAAGATGGATATGTCCTCGATCAGGAGTCTTCCGTAAGTCTTTCATGGAATATTTCAGTAAAAGCTCACTGGAAGCCTCCATAAGTCCTTCATGGAATATTTCAGTGGAAGCTTACTGGAAGCTTCCGTCAATTATACATGGAATATTTCAATAGAAGCTTACCGACAGCTTCCGTAAATTATTCATGAAACATTTCAGTGGAAACTGACTGAAAGCCTCCGTAAATCTTTCATGGAATATTTCAGTGGAAGCTTACTCGAAGCTTCCGTACATCATTCCTGAAATATTTCAGTAAAAGCTTCCAGGAAGCTTCGGTAAGTTTTTCGTTGAAAATTTCAGTGGAATATTACCGGAAGCTTCCTAGAAGAAAACGTGGAAGATTTAATTTACTGCAGAAAAAACATTGGAAGCTTCCAGGAAGTTTTCCGGAAGCTTCCGTAAACTTTTCATGGAATATTTCATTAAAGGTTACTGAAAGCCTCCGTAAATTATTAATGAAATATTTCAGTAAAATATTAAATAAGTGATGAAGTAATATTTCTTTGAAATATTTCAGTTTATAAATTTTAAATAATTCATTGAAATATTTCTGTAATATTGTTGGAACATTTCATGTTTTATTTCAAAAAAATTTTTGATTCCGACACTGAAATATTCAAGTAAGTTGTTACATTATTTCTTGAAATGTTTCAAATTAATATTTCTCGAATCTTTCAAGAAACATGACATGAAATATTGATTATTCCTGTTATATTTGAAAAATATTTCATGAAGTATTTGAAAAAATGTTTAAACATAACACTGAAATATTAAAGAAATATTTCTGCACCATTTCTTAAAATATTTTAAATCAATACTGCGCAAATTTTACAAGAAATATTTCATGAAATATTTCTGTAATATTCCAGAAATATTTCATGAAGTATTCCCAAAAATTTATGAATTTAACAGTGAAATATTAGAGAAATATTGTCTAATTATTTCTAGTTATCTTGCGTGCGTAGCAATTCTTTCATCTTGCCAGCAGGTGGCTACTTGATTATATTTTCATGTGATCATAATGCGGTTGACAAACTCTCGCAAGTGGTGGGACGTTCTCTCGTTTAGTATATAAAACCGAAAATTCTTGATACAAATAAATGAGCGCTTAAATTCTGAATAACAAATAAATATATAGGTATCTAATATGATTTGAGATGCAACTCTTACAAAATCAAAAATAATATCTGATAGATCCTTTCATCAACATTATTTTAGATATATTTTAAACAAGATTTTAGAAATATTTCAGAAACATTTCTTAAAAGATTCATATTCTTCCATGAATCTTTTGATTAAATGTTGCTGCAATCTTTCAACAATATTACAAATTAATATTTTACAAAATCATGAAAGAATGTTACAGAAACATTACATGAAATATTTCAAACCAATCTTCTAGGTGGACATATCAATATTTTAGAAACATTTCATATCAATTTTTCTGGTTTATTCCGAATCTTTCAATGAAATATTTCATGCTATGTGGGATGTTATATAAAAAAGGACGTCATTGTTATTAAAAAATGACGTCATTTTTCCTAAACATTTAACATACTAAACGACGTCATTTTTTGTCCTAATCCCTAACATACTAAATGACGTTATTTAAAACGCCTTTTGCTGTGTCAAGTAATGTATTAGGAAAATATCGTCATTAGATATAATAAAAAATTTTAATGGAAAAGGACTTGTTTTTTGTTATTGCAATAAAGTCATTTTCGTTAAAAAAATGACCTCATTTTTATAACAATTATCTCATTTTTATAAAAATATCTTTTTTGTGTAGCTATAGCGTCATTAACATTGTTTTTTATTAACTTACAAACGAGGATAAGCCATATTTATGAGTGCTGCTGTAGTATCCGTTTTACATTCATTTAAAATAATGATTCCTGATTTATTAGTCTACTGATGGGATCTTCCATGAAATGTTTACGAAAGCTTCCTGAAGCCTTCGGCCCGAATGTTTCAGTCAAAAATTGCGAACATTTAGCTGCAAGGTAAATGCAGTCTTCCTTAGAGCTTCCTTGGGTCTTTCCCTGCAATAATTCATTAATCTTCTAACAGAATCTTCCTTGCAAGGTTTACGGAAGCTTCCAGGATACTCGAACCAGAATATTTCAGTGAAAATCTTCAATATTTCACTGAAAGGTAAACGGAGTCGTTCATTTAAGCTTCAATGAAATCTTTCGGTGCAATGATTCATCAATCTTCCAATGGAATATTCCTTGGAAGGTTTACGGAAGCTTTCAGAAGCCTTCCACTGAAATGTTTCAATGACAATTTTCAATATTTCGCTGAAAGGTAAACGGAGTCTTCCATTCAAGTTTCCATGAAATCTTTCGGTGCAATGATTCATTAATCTTCCAACGGAATCTTCCAGGAGACTTAAGTCGGAATATTCCAGTGAAAATTTCCAACATTTCCCAAAAGGAAAACGAAGTATTCTATAAAGCTTTTATGAAATCTTTCGGTGCAATGATTCATCAATCTTCCAACGGAATCTTCTTTGGAAGTTTTACGGAGGCTTCCAGGGGTTTTTCCTAGAAAGTTTCCTTTGCAATATTTCAGGAATATTTCTGTTCTCTTCCATAAAGCTTCTATGCATATTTCAATGAAATATTCCATTAGAATATGTGGGAATATTCCAATGATATCTTTCATGCTGTGTGGGTATTTCTATATGTTAAGACCACAGCACATGCCTAAATCGTATATATATATATATATACGAACAAAATTCATAATAATGTTTATATAGAAGAAGAGTGAACGTACACACGCATATATGTTTACTTTTGTAAATATAAATCCCAACATTATATTGTTTAAAAATATTACACTTTATGTTTTTAGAAAACTCATATTACTAATGCGAAAGAAAAAAAGGTTTAACAGACAAAATAAAAAAGAAATCCTTCGAAACAATAAAAAAATCAGTAAATTTAATTATTAAATAATGACATTACAGATTTTTGTTTATTTATTTATTTGTTTGTTCATTTATATGTTTATTTACTTTTAATAAATATTATATTGTTATATTTGTATTATTGCTTTTTCCAAATAATATTACCAAGAGTCATTCAGTTGACGTAATATTCACTGAGAATCTAACTTATAAGAAAACTGCAGGGCTCGACCGCATTCGTGCTACTTGTAAATGTTGATATATCTCTTTTAATTATGCATCAATCGATTTGAAAGTTTCCACAAATCTTTTTTATACAAAAACCAAAAACTTTCTCGCTACAAGTTTCTTGTACTTGAAAGTTCCCTTGATACTTTTTTCTCGAGTACATTATAAACGCACAATTTGTAATTTGTATTAATTAATAAACAATTGCGACTAACTATTTAAGAATTAACATTTTTTATAATTATCATAACTTTCACTATAATATTTAGAAAATATATTTCAAATTTCAGCGAAATCGGTTAATATTTACTCGAATTACAACGATTTAAGTTGATAAAAGTATTAAAATTTAATGTAAAAAATTTTCTTGTTTTTAATTTTTTTCTTGAAAAATAAAAATTTTATAAAAAAACTGTTAATATAAAAAAGACGCGGCATGATGAGTTTTACAACGTCAAATTTTTTAAAATTTATTTGAAGAAAATGAAATTTTTACTACCAAGTGACTTCAGTTTTACGTGCTCCAAGCGTAAATGCCCTTATTGCATCCGGGCCTTTAATTATAGTGTCTCTGTAATAATTATTATAGTTTATTATATTAAATAACTATAGTTTTTATTATATTATTTTTTTATAGACACAATTTTAATTATAATGTATCTACTTTCAATGCTGCTACATGATGTATATTTATTTATTTTTTTTAAATCAAGTATATTTAACATTTATAATAAAATGGAATGATTTAACACTATGAAATCTTTTCTCGTACACAAATCTTCTTCGCCGCTGCACCATGTAAACCGGCCTTAAACCGCTTCTGGCGAAAGATCCTCCTGACGGAAACTCCGCAACCCTAAAATTCCAAGTACACAGTGAAAAAAAGTTTGTAATTTTAACACACATAAGTGTTAGAGATGAAATACAAATTTTTTTGTGTTAAAATTTATAAGTACACACATGTTTGTAAAATTTACAAACTCCATGTGTTAATTCTACAAAAGTTTTTGTATTAATTTTTAAATTACAAAATTTTTTGTGTTGATTTTACAAACGTTTGTAAAATTTTAACACAAAAATATTTCTACAAAATAAAATTTGACGAATTACACAAAATTTTTTACAGTGTATCGATGTACTCGCACTAAGGCGCATGCTACATTTCTCGGTTCCAGGCACAATCCTGTGTTTATATATTTTTAATAACAAACGTGTATAGTAAATATTATTTCGTATCTTATACACATGATGTGTAGAAAGTAATACTTAAGGTTTTAATATTAATGATTCAAATGATTTTAGTATTTAATTATGATCATAATGAAAAAGAAGTAAAAGAATCAATCAATGTTGATCGTTCTAAATTGATGATAGAAAAGCTAACCAAGATGAAAATTTTGACCTCTATATGACCACGAATTCAAGAAACACGTGGTCATATAGAGAATCTCGGATATAAATTCCAAGGCTTGAGAGTTAGTAGGCATGGAGAGGGTAAGCTTCAAACATTAACAAAGAGGTATGGTCATAAGGAAAGCGGACATATCATGATAGTTAACTGTATAATATAAAAAAAAGGAAGTTCACCTAGATTAAACTTGCTTTTCAAATGCTCTCTTTTCGTTTTTCTATAACAAAAAAAAAGACTAAGGCACAAAACGTGAAAAAATATAAAAGTTGCTTAATTTAGCGGAAAAGTTAAAAAAAAAACATCATTTTTTGCTGATTGATAGTTGAAATTTAATTCTCGATTAAGCTTTAGATAACTGAAATCAGGTACCAATTACGGGTCATGTTATTGATAACTAAAATTTTAATGATTAATGAAACTTATGTAATTGATAATTAAAATTTGATTCTCAATTGAACTTCAGATAATTAAGATTGGTTGTTAATTAACAGGTCATTTAATTTACAGATAATTAAAATTAGTTATCAATTATGGGTCATTTAATTAATAACTGAATTTTAATTTTTAATTAAACTCTTATTAAATTAATAATTAAAATTAAATTCTCAATTAAACTCTTATTAAATTGATAGTTAAAATTTAATTCTCAATTCAACTCCTATATGATTGATAATTAAAATTTAATTCTCAATTAAACTTCAGATAATTAAAATTAGTCATCAATTATGGGTGTTTTAATTGATAACTGAATTTTAATTTTTAATTAAACTCTCATTTAATTGATAATTACTATTTAATTCTCAATTAAACTTCAGATAATTAAAATTAGTTATCAATTATAGGTCATTTAATTGATAACTGGATTTTAATTTAGAATCAAACTCTCATTGAATTGATAATAAAAATTTAATTCCCAATTAAACTTTAGATAATTAAAATTAGTTATTTATTATGGGTCATTTAATTGATAACTGAATTTTAATTTTTAATTCAACTCTTATTTAATTGATAATTAAAATTTAATTCTCAATTAAACTCTCATATGATTGATAATTAAAATTTAATTCTCAATTAAACTTCAGATAATTAAAATTAGTTCTCAATTATGGATAATTTAATTGATAACTGAATTTCAATTTTTAATTAAGCTCTTATTTAATTGATAGTTAAAATTTAATTCTCAATTAAACTCTTATATGATTGATAATTAAAAATTAATTCTTAATTAAACTTCAGATAATTAAAATTAGTTCTCAATTATGGGTCATTTAATTGATAACTGTACTTTTAATAATTAATTAAACTCTCGTTTAATTGATAATTAAAATTTAATTCTTAATTGAACCTCAAATAATTGAAATTAGTTCTTAATTCTTTGTCATTTAATTAATAACTTAACCTTCAATTATCAATTAAACTCTCATTTAATTGATAATGGAAATTTTATTCTCAATTAAACATCAGATAATTATATTAGTTATCAATTACATGTCTTGTAATTAATGACTAAAAGTTTAAGTAATAATTATTAATGGATAATTGCTGATTTGCACAACGCTGCTCCCAACGCTAGCAATACTGCTCTGGCTTCTTCTTCGTAC